>CM070494.1:35031964-35081964 GCA_036324585.1 Champsocephalus esox
GGCTCGGTGCGGCAGGCCTTCCTGAAGTCCGAGGACTCGTCCGACTTAAAGGTGGCGGTCAAAGTGCTGAAATGTGAGTCTGCCGTTTCTTCTTCTTTGGTTATTAATGTAGCAGCAGGTGCAGTTTGGCTTTCCATAAATAAATAAAATGTGTGTCTTAATGTGTGTGGGGGTGTGTGTGTGTGTGTGTGTGTGTGTGTGTGTCCTCCTCCAGCTGACATCACTTCATCATGTGACATCGAGCAGTGTCTGAAGGAGGCGGCCTACATGAAGGACTTCCACCATCCTAATGTCATCCAACTCATAGGTACACACACACACACACACACACACACACACACACACACACACACACACACACACACACACACACACACACACACACACACACACACACACACTAAAGCTAAAGGTGGCTAATGTTGGGCTATAAAGGAACTACAACACAATCACATGACTTCACGTCCCCACTGCTAAGCATGACCCTTGGTTAGGTCGTGCAGTTTGATTGACACTCCTTCCCGTCCAATAGGAGTGAGCCTGCACCGGCGTCACGGCCAGCGGCTGCCGATCCCGATGGTGGTTCTTCCCTTCATGAAGCACGGAGACCTGCACACCTTCCTGCTGCTGTCCCGCCTCGGAGAACACCCTTTCGTAAGAGAGAACATTTACAGTTTCTACAGATTAGTTCCAGGTTCTTCAACAGTGCAGCAAACAATATACTTAAAACGTAAAAAGACATAAAATAGTGCAAGTAAAAATGCAGGAATTAGTAGACAATGTAAATTTAAATGGAAGAAGATAAAACATGATGTAACTTTAATATTGTACAGTTGAATTGAATACTGCTTATGGTAGTAATATATCAATATGTGGATTGTTAACAGATGTGCTATAAACCAATGAATGGGATCCACAATGTATTCCCTTCTGCTTACGTTTGATTTAAAGATTTATGAATAAAGACTTTATGATATGAGAAAAAGACAACAGAAAATGGTTTAAAATGGATGACTGATGGGAAGTTTTTGGGATATAATTAGATGTTCTTCCACCTGTGCTGACGTCTCTTTGTGTCCCTCCTTCAGGATCTGACTCTGCAGATGCTGCTGCAGTTCATGTTGGACATCGCTCAGGGGATGGATTACCTGAGCAGCCGGAGCATCATCCACAGAGACCTCGCCGCCAGGAACTGCATGTGAGTCCACCAACCAGCTCACAGAGTCCACCAATCAGCTCAGAGTCCACCAATCAGCTCAGAGTCCACCAACCAGCTCACAGAGTCCACCAACCAGCTCTCAGAGTCCACCAATCAGCTCAGAGTCCACCAATCAGCTCAGAGTCCACCAACCAGCTCACAGAGTCCACCAACCAGCTCTCAGAGTCCACCAACCAGCTCTCAGAGTCCACCAACCAGCTCTCAGAGTCCACCAACCAGCTCTCAGAGTCCACCAACCAGCTCTCAGAGTCCACCAACCAGCTCTCAGAGTCCACCAACCAGCTCTCAGAGTCCACCAACCAGCTCTCAGAGTCCACCAACCAGCTCTCAGAGTCCACCAACCAGCTCTCAGAGTCCACCAACCAGCTCTCAGAGTCCACCAACCAGCTCTCAGAGTCCACCAACCAGCTCTCAGAGTCCACCAACCAGCTCTCAGAGTCCACCAACCAGCTCTCAGAGTCCACCAACCAGCTCTCAGAGTCCACCAACCAGCTCTCAGAGTCCACCAACCAGCTCACAGAGTCCACCAACCAGCTCTCAGAGTCCACCAACCAGCTCTCAGAGTCCACCAACCAGCTCTCAGAGTCCACCAATCAGCTCACAGAGTCCACCAATCGTCAACAAATCTAAATATTAAAACAGAAACACCTGAACACCACATGGGGGCTTTATGATTGACAGTCAGGCTTTCAGTCCACGCTTCCTCAGACGGAAACATGCTTGTATTTTCTTATTGAAATCACCAATAAGGTGTGTGTGTGTGGGTGTGTGGTGTGGTGTGTGTGCAGGCTGAATGAGAACATGACGGTGTGTGTGGCAGACTTCGGTCTCTCCAAGAAGATCTACAGTGGAGATTACTACAGACAGGGTTCAGTCTCTAAACTCCCTGTGAAGTGGATCGCTCTGGAGAGCCTGGCAGACAACGTGTACACCACACAGAGCGACGTGGTACTGACACACACACACACACACACACACACAATTGCACACACATTCACAGACAACTTATTTTACTGTCGTTTTACGATAATTGTTTTTTCATTTTTAGTCTCTTTCTGGTTCTTCTTTCCATGTTTAGTCATTTCATTTTAGTTTAGTCGTCCTTTAGTTTCTCTTAGTGCTCATTATGTGTCGTTTGAGTTCACTTAGTGTCTCTTTTTGCGTTTCCATGTAGTTCTTCTCTTAATGCTTTTCAGTTATGAGTGACATAGAAATGCATCATTATATATTTTCTGATTTGTGTGTGCGCCAGTGGGCGTTTGGCGTGGCGATGTGGGAGATCATGACTCGAGGTCAGACTCCGTACCCCGGCGTGGAGAACTCTGAGATCTACGAGTATCTGATCAAAGGAGAGCGACTGAAGAAGCCTCCGGACTGCAGAGACGACATGTGAGTCTGAAACATATTTATATATTTTACACACACTTCTTCACCTGGTCACTGCTTTTCCCCGTCAGCCTTGATGTCATACATTTTATTTGTGGCTTTTCAACAACAATACTTTAAAGAGTGACTGTTAATGTTTGACGTTGGTGCCATATTGTCTCAGTGAACAGATGTTGTTAATATTTTTGTGAGCTAAATGTACACTATTCCACCAAACTCCACACGTAACAAGTGACTTTGAAGCTATAAGAGGCATTTTAAATCATTGATCTAAAAAAAGGGGCCTCAATTTCCTTTTTAAAATGTCTTACATCAATCTTCACAAGGTCTGGAAAAAGGACAATACATGCACACACACACTACACCACACACACACTACACTACACACACACTACACTACACCACACACACATCTTTTGGATATTTTGACACAATACCTCCTGCATTAATGTCCTACAAATCAGGATGCTCGGGGCAGCTGTTTCTACTAGCTAGCAATGACATTGGTGCTGGGTTCATTATTTTAAATTAAATTCAAAGTATTAAAAAAGTCAATGTAGGAACCCTTATAGTAACTGTTATCATGTTTCTTCCATCTATCCTTCTTCTGCTTCTTATTCTATCCTCTCCTCCTTCTCCTCCTGTCAGTTATGAGATCATGCACAGCTGCTGGAGTCCCGTCCCTAAATGTCGCCCCAGTTTCCAGCACCTGATTGGCCAGGTGGAGGCTCTTGGGGGCAGCCTGTCCCCCGCCCTCCCGCTGAAGGAGCCTCTGCTCTACGTCAACCTGGAGGGGGAGCCTGGAGGAGGATGTGGGGCCGACGGCGGGGTCGGATGTCAGGGGGAGGGGATGGAGGCGGGGAACCAGAGCTGGAGCATCCCATGGCAGATCCGAGCGGAGGAAGAGGAGAAAGACTGGCTGATGGTGGCGTCAGAGGTCGCCCTCGCTATCGGGGGAGACTACAGGTACATCATCGGCCCCTGTGGAGCCCCTGAGGACGAGGAGGAGGGATCTGGAAACAGAGGGGACACGTTACAGGAGGAGGGCAGAGACGAGGAGGAGGAGGACGACGCCGTCATTAACGTCTGAAATCACAGCGCTGCTCTGATTGGACTTGCTTAGTAATCAGAGAGGGACGTTTGATTTGTGGCACTCGATTTGTGGCGCTGAGCAGCAGCAGGCGGGTGGAGACGGGATGGATTCTCTCTGCTGAAGGTACAGAGCCCGGCACACAATCAGTCCCTCCGATAACTCACTGATACTCCGCTGGGACTTAAAGCAGGGGACGTAAAGGCTCACAAAAAGGATTGAAATCACCCTAACCGCAGTCCATAATAATAAGATCAGTGTCATATCATTTATATTACAATGTTTGATAAAAGCAAAAGCCGCTTTTCTAAAATGAACATGCATCAGGTCAGTTTTAAATCATAAAACCTTAAGTTGTTATGTTTTGATTTAGGTCAGTACCTCAAATAACACACTGATACGGGAAGAGTTGAATTAAGGCTCGAAAAAAGGATTGAAAACACTCAACCAGCCGTTAATAATAATATCAGGTAAATATCATGTTATTATCGTAACAAGTTTGATAATAGAAATAGCTGCTTTGCTGATAGTCAACACGACTCGGCTCCTTTTCTGTTTTCATTCAGGTCAGTATCCATAAAAGCACGTGTCATGAATCTATTTATAAAATGAAAGCTCTCCACACCAGGAACCCGTTTCTACGAATGGTCACAATGCACTTTTTGCACAATAACTAAACAAACAATATTCTTTGAACCTTTTTTGTTCATTATGAATTGAACCACGACCCTAAATAATGCTGTCCGTTTCACATTTAAAGCACAAGCAGCAGGAAAAATATTTTATTAGGAATTTACCTGAACTCGGAGCCGACTTACACTGGATTTAGTCGATATTATAGTTATTTTATTCTAATTGACTTGTCCGCGCACGTAAAGGAAAAAGTGAAATACCGTGCAATAGATGTAAATGTTAAAAGAAACGGCAGCGATTTTGTATATCGTAAAAAAGCAGGAATGGAAGACTAAAGTTCAGATGTGAAATGAGAGCACTTAAAAGACATCAACACGTTTTTCATAAAAGCTTCTGAAATGAGTGTTTGTGATAATGATCCATATTATTTATGATATTCTTGGCCTTTGAACAATGTGAAAATCAGGTCTACTCGATCAGCATATCCGAGACATTTCTCTACACCGAAAGTATGCTAATGTTTTACATCGTTCTTTTGCGTCCTGAGATTGAATTTGGAATTCTGACTTTTTCGTAGAATTATGACTTTTTCTTTAATTCTAACTTCTATCCTTTTTTTAATTTTGACTTTTTGGGGGATTCTGACTTTTCATTTTTTTTTATCAGAGCCCAAAAACTAAAATCCCATTTGGCCCTTTAATCCTCTCCCCAAACCTTCCCCTGTGAACCCTGTAGACATGGATGCAGCCAGTTCAAATCTACTTGACAGCCTAAAGGCAAAAGAGTGGAGGTTGTTATATATTCACCAAAGTATTCATTTAAGTGCAATAACTTTCTGTATCAACATTTGACTGGTGAACGTTTGACACTGATGGACGACCCTCTCTGGAAGCACTTTTCATGCATTAAACCATCATTATCTCATAACGAAAAACATTCTCAAAATAACTACTTTGTATATAACACATGTTTTTTCTCATTAAGTCTATAAGCTTCAACAGCCAGTAAGTATAACTTAAAACCATGTGAACAGACTTTAGTCCAATCTCTATGCATTGCTTCCTACCTAGTTTTCCTGTTAAGTGACTGGTTAGTCTTCAGTCTATCTAACTCGTGGTGACAGGAAGCTTCTGCTAATCTGAAGCGCTGAATAAACCGTGTGAGTCTTGTTTCATTTGCGTCAGGAGTTCAAGGGATCGTTGATCTTTTCACAGACACTAGCTTGACAATATTTCCGTTTAATTCAACTTTATTCACCTTCATTTTGTGTTTCTCATCAATGTTATTATTCACGTCTTGACGTGTACATTAAAATAATAGAAAAAGTTAACATTATATCTGAGTCCCAGTCTTTCTGGTTACTAAAGCAATTTGTCACTCAACTGAAATTGTAATCTGCTTCTAGTTGGATTTGGATTTTGCTCAAATATTATCACTAAATGTGCTTATTTATCCAATTAGGTGCTTTTCAGTGTCTTGCATCACGCTGAATTAAGGTCAGTAACTTGCAAGACATTTGAAGACTGGTTCAAATGTTGGCATTCCTTCTGTTTTGAGGAAGAATTTGTCATTTTAATTTTTAGAGCAGAAACACAACATTAATTATTCATGATTTAAAAACATTTTTAGTTGGAAAGATGTCATGTTTTTAAGCACAATTGTCAAAACGGCAAGAGTTTTAATGTGAAAATATTTTGTCATTTTGTCGTCTATGGTACAAAACCTTGACATTTTTTTAATTGTTGGCCAAAAACACAAGAACTTAGAGCTACTTTAATGTATTAGCGCTGCAACGATTATTTGAGTACCATGAATAAATCCTCTTTAAATTAACTGATGAAATTATTAATCATGTGTTGTCGCCCTAAAATGTAATTTTTCTACTATTTTCATAGAAATGATTTATCGAAGTTTCAAATAATCGTTGCAGCACTAATTACATTTAGGCGTGATTGTCATACTCATTGCAACTAACTTTTAGGGCATTTTGTATTTAAGTTTGTACTGTGCACCTAATAGATGTGTGTTTAATACATGCACAGTGAACAGTGTGGGGGCCATTAGGGGCCCACGGCACCATTACGGCCCCTGCAATGTGTTGATCCGGCCCTGTTGTAAATAAAGTTGTGCATATTTGAATTCTGCTCTAAAATGACTCACTTGGACATTTCTAGACTCTCTAACATTGAAATAAAGCTGTTAATGTTTTTAATTACTTGAAGCATGTCATGGGAACACTGTACACCCTTATCTCTTAACTATAGGTTGTATAGAGATGTAATTATGTATGTAGAAATCTGGACGTAATGTGGGTTTATAGCTCTGACTGTAAAACAGTTTATTTTTCGCCCTGATAATTAAATATAACTGTACCTCGACTTGTCTGTCTGCACCCCTCATGTCGGGATATCAAGGGACCGTGTGTTTTAATGTACCTGACGTTTTGTATGTTGATGTAGAGTCACACACTGAAGTCCTCACCTGTCTGTCTACCACTGACTTCAGATCTGAACAGAAATTATTTGAGACTCGTGACGAATGAATAAAGTGTTATTTGTGTCACATTGATTTATTTTGTATTGTTTCACACTGTTACCATTAACTTTAATCCACTAGTCAGCTGTTGACCCATCACCTGAAAAATAATACACCAGTCACCATGAAGAGACGAGAAACACAATGTTACAAAGATAAAAGCACATTCGCTTCCTGATATAAGTGCCCTTTAGTAAATGTTCTTCATAAATACAGAGGTGGAAGAAGTACTCAGATCTTGTACTTGACTAAAAGTAGGAGTACTCAGATCTTGTACTTGAGTAGAAGTAGTAGGAATACTCTGTTACAGTAAAAGTCCTGCATTCAAAAATGTTCCTCAAGTAAAAGTAGAAAAGTATTCTCATCAACATATAGTGAAAGTAGCGACAGTAAAAGTAGTCGTTGTGCAGATTAGTCCATTTCAGAATAATATATATGATATGTTTTATAATGATTGATCATGAAAGTGTTCTCAAAGCTGCAGCTAGTCTGAAGTACTTTGTAGACTGCAGGGTAGCTGGTGAATTCACTCCAGGTGGAACTAAAGTCTGATTTAACACACAAGTAACTAAAGGTATTAAATACATGTAATGGAGTAAAAGTACAATGCATATGTCTGCTACTTTTGGAAAATGTTAATTAATCTGAACCCTAATTTACCTTTTCTTGCCCTGAGCGCTACTTTATTTTTTTATTAATTTGATTTAACCTTTTATTTATTATTTTCACGTCACCCACCTCGTCTTCAATTATCTTGTGTAATGAACTATTCCATACTTCTGAATGTGTCTATTATATCTGTCTTTTTGCTGCTGCACCTGAATTTCCCCTTGGGGATCAATGTGGTCTCATCTCACTGTAAACCAACCTCTTTACATGTAACACGAGTCTGAATACATCTAGATATACACTCTCTTAAAAGGTGTTTATGTCAATGCTGTTATTATTTTCTCAGCACGTCTGTTTCTTGTTTGATTCCTGGGATAATCACTGCGTCGTCCTACAAAGAGCTCTCTCTCTTCAGCCAAGAAGGATCCGGAAACCCTCTCACCATCATGAGTCTCCAGAGTCCTCCATGTCACAGTGTGGGACACGTTCACCAACTTTAGGGCTATTGTTGGAGCGATAAACAAATAAATATGTCAAAAGACCAGTGTCAGTAGAAGTCTTAAGACCTTTTAATATACTGCTACACGTATAAGTCATGCATTCTTAATTGTATTCTTAGTAGTAATATTCTCATGTAATAATCATGAAAATCTAAAGGATAAAACATTATGGACACACTATACAGCCAATCTATTTAGCTGGTACACTATATTATATACAATGCAGTACAATGTTAGCATATTTGCATGTGAATGTATTTCATGTTGTACAGTGCTTGATTACATCACTGCAAAGCTATTTTTGCTCTATATAAATACAAAGGACTATAAACACACACCTCTGCAAGACGATCAATTAGGAGCTCACGTGGGTTTATTGATTTTAGTGCGTGACGTCATCAGGACGGCCTTTGTCTGAACAGTAGCCGCATTAGCATCAGTCACCTGGCTAACAGCAAATCTGCTAACTACCTGGTTCAATAAAGCCTAGAATGCTGTTAGCCGTGTGTTAGCCTGGGAGCAAGTTCGCTAAATCACTGTAGTTCATTTTGTATTTACCTTTATACATCGGCTCTCGGACTGAGGATAACGTAAAATGAAACAAATGATGAAAAACAAAACAAACGTAAGAATTCAATAAATGTTCCTTATGCGCATGCGCCGTAATCCAATCCCTTGCCGCAATATACGTGAACGCGCAGGGGTTGGGCTACCGTTAAATTCAAATTAAACGAAGACGGTTGCAGTCAGTTAGGTTCAAATCTATAACGTTATTCTTCGAAAATAATCACGCAAGATAGTCCCCAAAACGCTGCGGTTGTTAAAGTAACATGATAAACATTGCCGGTTGACAGACAAACACTTAATTTCAGCTATACATGTAGTGTTTTATTCATTATGTTAGTAGCTAGTTGTGTGTACTATCTGTATACAAATATATAATGTATTTAAACCCATGTAGTTCGGTTGACCGTTAGGCTAAAAACGGCCGTTAGATAATGCTATCACGTTAGGCCACAGCTCCATCGTGGTTGCTGATCCCTTTGTTTGTAGCAGAGGGGAAACATTTCTCCATTGCGGTCCGTGGGTCCGACCATATATCGCACCGATAACCACATTGAAACGTATCACTTCCATTGACATGTGTCCATGTTGGTAGGCCTATATGTATAAGAGCCGTGTATTAAAATAACGCCGACATTAACGGTGTCGTTCAGCCTCTCCACTAGCTGGGTGGAAACATCATGGAGTCTGTCTGGTGAAATGTGGCCGAACATGAGCAGTCAAATACGGAAACATAGCTCGTGATTACCACAAGCACAATTGTTTAAAACGGAAATATGTAATGTATTCCGTTTAAATCTACCGTGATCTGTAAATAAGTCCCACACATCACAAGCTAAATGCTTCCATAAATTGTACATGGATCTGGCTGGGTGGAAACATCATGGAGTCTCGGTCTGCTGCTGCTGCTGTTACAGTATGAAATGTGGCCGAAAATAAGCAGTCAAATACGGGATAAGGGTCTACGATTATGTCAAGCACAGTTGTTTAAAACCCATTCAAATGATACGGGTATACAGTCTATGTTGTGAAACACCACAATCATTTAGAGTCCATAAACAAGCAAGAAGCGAGGCCAGATTGGCATGTAATCCCGTAGATCCCCGACGCAGTTTTAAACCGGAGTTAACCGTTTCTTTGCCACAGTGGTTTAAACGCATTTATGCAACGTATTCATTTAAAATCCACCATGTTCTTTGAAGAAATCCCAACAATCACTTGCTAACGTCTTCCATTGGTTTCACATGGATCTGGTTGTTTTCAATATCCCGTATATTGCAGTAGTTTTGACCATACATCTCCTGCTGGAAACATTCTCACCAGCTTCCCTCTTTAGGCTCTGTGTTTAAAATCAGTTGTATCCCATTTTGACGAAGGTAACACCGGAAGTAACTATAATCTGTATACATGAGGAAAATAACTGTCGGTCGTAGCGTCTGTTTGCAGCACCAGGAAGTCACAGTATTCCAGTAAAAAGTCCAATAGGAAGAGAAACATCTACGGAACAGAAGACACCATCCCGCTGCTCCACCGCTCTCCCCCCGCAGATAACGGACAATATGCCCGGGTGTTGATGCCGACGAGTTTTGAACCAGGTGGCGGCAGCAAGATGGCGTCCGAGGCTGCGCAGTACCGAAGAAGACGGGCGGTGACGTAACAGTGCAAAGACACCGCATGCCTTTTTCCCCCGACCTCATTTGAGAAAACCTCCACCATGTCGACTGGGTTTATACGACGGGAAACACACGTGGATTAATATCATAACGTCGAAATACGTGATCTGTTGGACCGCGCAGAAGGTAATCCGTGTGCTGTTAGTGTTGCACATGGTCTCAGTGGGTCCAAACAGACTGTAGTGTTTGGTGTTACATGGGAAGCCATTACTGGGCTCAGCATCAGGCCTGCTGCTGCTAGCTAGCTTCATGCTCTGTAAGAACTTCTTATGCATTCAAAGTTAAACATATCAAGAAGACACTAATCAAAAGTGATTGTTTTCTGTTGCAACATTAGTTTTCGTTAACTTAGCCGAACTAAAAATAGGTGTTTTAATAGTTAGGTTGTCATGCCGCTACATGGCATTAATCATACATGCTAATTAAGGATATTCAGGGTTTGGTGAATTTACTGTAAATGTATTCCAACACAACCAGTTTTCCCTAATTTAGCCATACAAAAAACATTCTGTTTCATTTAGTTCAGTTTATATGGACTAACATGGCAACACATCGCGTAGTCAAAGCATGTGATATTAAAGGATATTCAGGGTTGGTTAAGTTACTCTAAATGTATTCCGATGCAACCAGTCTTCCTTAACTTAGCCAAACTAAAAATAGTTGTTTAATTTTGTTACGTTTCTATGCCGCTAAATGGCAACAAATCTAGTTCAAGCATGTTATAATGAAGGATATTTAGGGTTAGGGAAGTTACTGTAATTGTATTCTGATACAATAGCAATTCAATATATTGCGTTGTATTGTGACATATCGCTAACAATGTCATAGTAGGCTTTATATATCAACATGTTCATCAGGTTTTAAAAGTTTATTTTTGTGTCCTCCTTAAACTACTTCCTGACTCAGTTTACTTCATTATGTTAGAGTAGAACAAGTTAATCAACTGAATGTAGATTACCACACTGCTAGCTAGCTATGTTTGAAGTATTACAACCTGCAGTACTTCAAATGGCCTCTTAAAAATGGGGCAAATGCCATATAACAGCATGGTAAAATGGCCAACGTTACTGAAGAAATATACATGTTTCAAAGTTTATAGCGTATTTACCCCATTTCAAATAACCAAATCCAAGCATCACGAAAATAACATACAGATTAAGACAAGAGTAAAATACAGATAAAGATTTGACCTGTTTACTAGGGTTGAGTATTGACAAGAACCTGGCAATCCAATACGCATCATGATACAATTGTTATTCAGCATATTGCGTTGTATTGCGATATGTCACATACAATACCATAGTAGGCTTTGAATAACACAATAACATACATGAAGTTTTAAAAGTTGTGCGCCCTTAAGGTACTTCCGGTCTCAGTTTACTTATTTAGTTGGAGTAGAAAAGTTAAATGACTGAAAATAGATTACAACACTGCTAGCTAGCGTTCAGGAGTTTTAACCAAGCGGAAGTACCGTAACCTGCAGTACTTTGAAAGGCCACTTGAGGCAAGTTTACAAAATGTAGCTACCGCCATTGAGCGCCATGGTAAAAATGTACTAAAGAAATATACCTGTTTACAGTCTGGGATAACACATTTTTTATGATCTCTATAGTGTATACCCTTTTCCCAGAACCCAAATCCAAACTTCTCAATGATAAAGTAACAAAGACGAGAAATAAATACTTACTGCTCCTTGATAATGGTGGTTGTTGACCTGTTAAGGCCCATTCCCCCGGTACCGGAGGCTAAACGCAACATCTTGTAAGAAACAGCATCTGAGGGCTTCTTAACATTTAACAAACTATCAATGTGTCATACCCACTTAACGGGAAGAAACTCAGCTATCAGACAATATGAACATTTTTACCGAAACAAAACACAACTCTAACGCCAAGCCTCTGAATTAGCACTAAGCGAAAGAGTTCTAACGCACTTAGCACATAACTCACGGTAGAAATATGTTATACTTTATTGATTCTGCACAAATATATCACATGAAAGCTGAGATTACACAGATTCCAATGGTATACGTACCATCACTTTGCAACCAAAACTCAGGGCAGCAAAGGCGAAACCAGACAACACACAACTTAGCTTTACGGGGCCAACACGGCAAATACGTCTTACCTTTTCTGTTTTCTGATCAAAAGTTGTGTTCAATGGCATTAAAACGCATAAAAACGCTGCTGAAGGTTAACCCAATGTGTCTGTGTCACTTTGAAATGATTACTGATAATCCATCATTAACATTTATGTCAAAAACTGAGTTTTCATATATAGCTGCTATGAGAGCTACGAGAGTGTATGAGAGCTTCCGGTTTTGGGCATGCTGCGCATCATTCACCAATGGGTAATGTTTAGATGGATTTATGAACTTCCCCTCGATTCTATTTTTTAAAAGAGGTGTCAATCACGAAAATCGACCGATGGGTTCCAGAGATATGGCAAATACACCCAAATGACCCCAGACGTTTTTGTTTTTTTCAAACCTCTCTTAAAAAGGTCAAATGTCACTTGTTTTGCATCAATCTTGATACAGGGTACTTATTATATGTTGTAGTTTGGATTCCTAAAACTTTTAGTCTACTATCCCATCATTCAAGGGTGGTTTTTACTATGTTCAGTCTGAATTTACTTTAAAATCTATATCTATATTGATTCTGACTTTTCTACATCCAACTCACAGGTTTATCATTGCTTTGAGAAAAAAGATTATTAATTTATCCCTTTTAGAAGTGAAGTTATAGTTCACATTTGTTCTGGGAATGTCATTTTCGAGCCCGAGACCTGAAAAACAGGCTTGGGGCTTAACAGCGGGAATATAGCACTGGACAGGTTGTGTAGGTAGGTGTTGTTTCCTCCTCTGAAACCAATGAAATTATCATTTTATTTTAAAGACCGTAGAGATTAACTTCAGTTTGTTTATGGTTCAGTTAAATCTCACCGGTTGAAATGTATAGCAGAAATAATTCCCCCAAAGCTCAATTTGCAGTGTATTGAAAATAAAGCAGAATAAACTAGTCGGTATCACTCCCTTCATCAATGCCTCAAGGGCCGAACGAGACACCAGAGCTTGGTGATCGTGGAGGCTTGAACTGCGCACGCTCTCATGCTACGCTGTGACACTTTCAACAACACACAACTACAATTATCTCTCTTGTTCTGACTATGTTGGTAAAGAAAGGGAGTATATGGGATTAATGGTGCCGTGTACTGAAAATGCTATAACCAATTTTACAGCTAGTTTTTCTTTTTTAGGATGCTGTCCCAAACCATTGTACAAATGTATAAAAAGCGGGATCCTCCTGCCCTTTAGATGTCTGGGAGCTGTTCATGGCTTCTAAGAAGAAGCGAAAAGGAATGGTGTTCCATCAGGAAGGGGCAACCAGCCCTGTTGCGGCACCTGCCGCGGACCATCCATCTTCCCGCTTTGTTGTTCCGACACTAGGGAAGGCAAGTGAAGGCGGTATGGAGCAAAGCAACTGTGCAACCAATGAAGAGGCAGATATGATGGGTAAACCCAACATGTACCCATACAAAGAACCGGTTAGGAATGCTGGTGGACTTGCTGCCGTTAAGCTTCCGTATAGTTCAAACCCTGAGCCAGACAACCTCTCACCTGATAGCATCTGCAAAGGTATCAAAGTAACGCTGGACAACAATGGCATGTGGAACGAGTTTTTCAAATGCAAAACAGAGATGATTGTGACGAAACAAGGCAGCAGGATGTTCCCGTACTGCCGTTTTCGCATCTCTGGCTTGCAGCCATCTAGGAAGTATTCCTTGATCATGGACATTCAGCTTTTAGACATCAGTCGTTACAAGTGGAATGGCAAAAGCTGGCAAGTTGCTGGAAAGGCAGAAAGTCATGGTAAGAGTCAACCATTCGCTCACCCAGAGTCTCCATCAACAGGAGAACACTGGATGAAAAATCCAGTGTCCTTTTACAAACTGAAACTCACAAACAACGTCTCAGAACAAGAGGAGAACACCATCCTGCACCCGATGCACCGCTACTTGCCAAGACTGCATCTGATCCAAACCGATAAAGCTTCTGAAGACATCAATCTAAAGGGTCGCAATCTTATGACATTCACTTTTCCCCAGACTGAGTTTATGGCAGTCACTGCTTACCAAAACCCACAGCTTTCCCAGCTTAAAGTCGACTACAATCCGTTTGCTAAAGGACTGAAGGAGGAGAGCTCCGGTCCGTTTGGCCTAAAACTGAAGTTGAACCCTGACAAAGACTTGCACAAAGGTGGAGGCACGACAACCAATGAGCAACATCCCCTGAAGAAGAGCTTGAAGTCTTTGCTTGCAAACCATAAACCTAAAAGCTTGAAAGCAGTGGATGCAAAGCCTTCGGGTTCTAGTGATCTTCAGAAAAAATCCACTACGAATGAAGATCAATCAGCTGCCAGTGTGACTGGGGAATGTTCAGGGTAAGAGTTACACTTTGTAAAAGAAGATGGCATGCTTTTCACAATTGTACTAAATGTCAAGTTTGCAGGTTGGCTATGTTTAAGAATTGACTCGGGTGTTGTTTCATTGCCATGTATCTAATAACCTGAACTACCGCATCTTACGTGCTTCCTTTAGTCCTCATCAAAAAATTTTTTTGAGATACTTTTACTCAATCAACACCATGTTTGCTCTCACATCGGGTGGATTATTGTTTCAGATACAACTTTGCACTTTGATGGGTATCTTTGCATATATTTGCAAACACGCCATTTCAATCGTGTGTTGTGTTCGGCACGTGATTTAAATGCAAAGCTGTGATAAAACAGTTATTCCTGTGCCCACTATACTGTCGCACAACCAAGTAGTTGATTCCCCAGAATATATCTTTCTATGCATTATAAGACATTTACCAAGAGGATTAGCTTTTCCCTCATGTGTTGACTTCATATTAGATCGTTCAGTTTGAGGTAACCCGTGTGTTTAGGACCTCAGAGAATATTTCCATAAAGTGAAATGTTTCTCATCTTCTTCAGGTTGTGCCACAAGATTTTGTACTGTCAAGGGAGCTGCCACAATTTGTATGGAGCTTCTGTTCGCAGCAAATGTCTGCCGATTGCGCCTGTAGTGTTAAAGTCGTTTTGTAAGATTGTGGGATGGTGCCTACAAATGCTGTTATTGTGTCGTTTCTTGTTTACCTGATGACATGCCGTAGCTTAGTTCCACAGTACATGGTGGTCTATTTTTCACTCAATAATGCCTATGACATTAATTGGATTTTTGCATTGTTTTGTTTCCTTCACCAGCAATTCACGTCCAGCTCAGAAGTTGTTTTCAGAACTTATCCGGGAGGCTCATGTTTCACTGCATCGATGCAACGTGGAGCAGCTGGCCATCACAAACGGCACCTCTCCTCGAACTGAGCAAACCCAAACTAAAACCACAGCTTTGAAAAGCAATGAACAAGATGTTCCCAGAAGGGACAGTCGATCTGTCAAAACAAATAGTTTTGACAGATCTGAAACGGTTCAAACGAAGAGGAAAATCAAGGAGAATAAGGACCTTTTGAATTCAACACACTGCAAACACAATGTAAGGACTGATAGTTCTGAGTTACATAATGATTCTCCAGCAGTTTCCCAGAACTCCTCGGTGGAATCAGACCACCAACATCAGCTCAAAGCTCTATCGGAGGGGAAAGAAAAGCAGCATAAACGTCCAGCGCCCCTGCCTCTGCCAGCTCTTGCTCGTTTTTTGAAGCAGCATTCAACAAAATCTAAAAAGGCCAAGGGCAAGCTGGATTCTCCACCCCAAGCAATCCCATCTGAACGTTCATCGAATTCAAAGAGTTCTGCTGCAGCTCCCACATGTCCACAATCTGACCCCTTCGTTAAAGCAACTGATCCTTCCAAAGACCCTACTGGTGATATCACAAAATACAACAACCGGGCTTCTGGACATACTAGTGAACATCATCTGGATGCAATGGATTTAAATGTTACAGGACAAGCAGGTAAAACCGCCAACGAACGATCCAGTCCATCATGTCCAGGTGACAATGCAACTACAGGCCCAAACGGACTAAGCACTGAAGATTTCCTGGCCTCTGTTTCAGTAAGTGAATGCAACAGCCATGTGGGACAAGATGGTACACCAGTGTTACCTAATTTTTATCAACCATTTTGTACCCTTGGGACATCTTTATCCACCATTTCGTCAACTCTCGCTACCTCCTCTGAATCTCCTATTTGGTCACCCACCCATGACACAGTGTTACCTGGCCCAAACTGTTCACAAACCCAAACCATCCATGATTCCTCCACACTACCTTCAGACTCCCCTACTAGTAAGTCTGATTCTTTGCTACCTGACCCCGAGTGTTCTTCATTTGCTTTTGAGGAATTGTCACCTGCAAGCTCTCCAGAACCTTTACCTTCCCTGCCTCTCTCGTTAGCTCTAGAATTCGACTGCAGTACTTCGGAACCGCCTCCACAAGCAGTATATCCTGAGGAGTTGCAGCACAGCGAAGCATCTGTGTTCAAATGGCATACAGTGTTACCTCTACCTAAGCCGTACATAGAAACTTCACTCACTACATTTCAGCCCACCCCAGAGACTCTACCTTCAGTGTCTGTCGCTTCGCCTTTTTTGCCTTCCCAAACACCCTCCCAATCTGAACCACAGGTTATTGACACCTCCACATCCATGGCTCCCCTTGATCCTGGTCCATCATTTCAAGATAACGGACAGTTGCTGCCATTCCCTGCTCAATTGTCCCCCCTGGCGCTTCAGTTACCGCTGTCTCCGACCTTTTCCTCCTTAGATGGAGATGAACTGTCACCTACGGCTTCAATCGCCGAACTCGTGTACTTTTTCTCCAACGATCATGACCTCGGGATGGAGTTTTCAAACCCGGAGGCAATAGACGTTCCCTGCTCATCGCCGAGTAAAGTAGAATCAAATGCCCATGAGCCTTCTCCGCAGGTGCAACCAATTCCAACCAAAAGGACCTGCAAGCAGAAGAAGAAGTCCAGGCAGCGAAAGTTAGTGGATGTAGATCAGGATATTGATCCCTCGTACGGTAGAATGCATCCCAACCTGGAGGAAGTAGAAGAGCAGTTATTTATTTCATTCACTTCAAAGGTAAGAACTTATTGTTATATATTTTTATGTCTTTGGCATCCAGTTCCTAAAATACAGCCACGTTGCCAAGATTGAAGTCATTGGCCGATATTAACATGCCCCCTTATAAATCGAGAAACAAATGCTTTGATGATAACAAGGATAAGATTCTGAAGTGTTTCCAAGTAGACATGGATATATTATAAGCATATTTAGCATTTTTCTAGTTAGTTCCTGTTTGGTGCAATGGAGCCTCTAGTTATACCAGTAACCCAATACTCAGGTTGGTAATGAAGGGGCTTACTCAATGTGCTTTACAGAACATTTAAAACCAAACTCATATTTTAGGAGGCTCTCAAACTTCACCTTGCGGACTCCTCCGATGGACCGGAGTCACAGCCTCAGACGACGCCTGAGGGACCCGTGCTACAAGAAACTACTGACACGCCTGAGAACGGTAACACAGAAATGATCATGTGACTGAAATCCTGTTACATTTTCCAATCGTTTAAAATGTGCAGATGAATGGTAAAGTAAGAATATGGATATCAGTTAGAAAGGACGTGTCTATCCCAGTTTAGCCTAAAGACTGGGGGGAAAGAGCATAATAAATACAAACTGACAGGAACTAGGGTTAGCTTAAAGCCACTAGACCTAGAGGTTACCATACATTTTATAGGACTTTATTAAACTAATTCCACCCAGAAACTGTCACCAAACTAACGCTAAACTAGAAGTTGAACTACCGTACTTTTCGGACTATAAAGCGCACCCGCATATGAGCCGCAGCAGCTAAATTGTCCGTCTGTCTTGCTCTCGTTCTGTCTCTCGGTTCCACTTTCACTTTGGCGCGCTACCAGTCTCACTCTTTTCCGACCTCCAGCTTTTCCTGCTGGAGCCCGCCGCTTAAAGGTGGCGGGCGCGGACCGGTCCTAGAGCCCATAGCGTTAAAGGTGGTTAATTTTACCTGTAAAATCCATTAGGTTAGGAGGTCCCCTAGTGGCCGTTAGCGGTACAACAAAAATGGGGGAAAAAGTCGCGGCTTATAGTCCGAAAAGTACGGTAGCTAAGTTAACTGGACCAAGAGCGTTATGCAAGCTATCAGAACCTATAGCTAGCTTATGGCTGAACACCACTTGGTAACTAACGACGCAGAAGCTCAGTCCAACAAGAACAAGAAACAAGCTATAAAAACCTATTATACAATTTGTATTATGTGGAAGATGCTGTTTGGACTTAGCTTGGCTAACAACGTCCAAGACATTTCAACGATCTGATCGTTAGTAAAATGAAAAGTGGATAACATGACATTTATTTCTTCAGTAGAGACAACAGATGAAATTGAGAGGATCGCTGCCTTCGAGAAGATTCTCCTGAGAGACCTGAAGCTGCTGCGACACAGGCAGGTGATCCACCCTGTGCTGCAGGAAGGTACGTCAGACTGTTTAATGAAGTATTTAAAACCCTTTTGTTTTCTCACTTTATAGTGTAGAAATAAATATATATATTAAAACAAAGACATATTTTGGAAAATTTAGAAATAAATATGTTAAAGTATGTGTATTACACTACAGTAGGTAAAGTGGAAGATGGAAAAACATATTTAAACTATAATATATGACGATGTGAATATAATTTTGCTGAAAAATCTTTTTTCTCTCTCAGTGGGTCTGAAGATGAGTCAGCTGGATACGACTCTGGCCGTAGACCTGCAGTACCTGGGAGTCCATCTGCCCATCCCCCCCCCTGGAGTCTCTCTGGAGCCGCTGACCCAGGAGCTGCCTCCACCTCCAGGTACTTCATAATGACCCAACTTGGGTTTAGATCAGGGGTGTCCAAACCACGGCCCAGGGGCTAAATGCGGTCCCCGGGCCCTAGTTTGAACTGAAATTCGAAATCAGAGTTGGATTTTATTACGGCATAAACAACATACACATAACACATCAGTTCCATTAATCCACTTTAAAACCGCTGAAGGACGTTTTCGGCTTTTAAAAATGTGCCTTTACGCTGTCGGGGAAATCCTCAAATCGGCTGTCGCGTAGTAACTTACTGTTGTTTTCTTATTTCCAGGTATTTCTGCAGCGTTTGTGTCCAGAACAGGAAAAACGACCGATGTGACTCAGATTAAAGGTTGGAGAGAGAAATACACTCCATTAGAGGCTCCGCCCACTCCGACACCAACAACACCTGAAGGTAACCACAGCTTGAAACGAATTACCAAGAAAAACAATTGCAAAAATCTTAATTCATTTCATTTCAAACCTTTATTTATACCGATAAAATCCCATTGAGATCATTGATCTCTTTTCCGAGGGAGACCTGCTCAAGTAGTTCCACATGAAACATAAAAACATAAATAGGACAACAAAAGGACATCATGCAGCATCATTTACAAAATTATCCACATAAACAGGTACCAACAGCTTCTGATTGAGCAGCATCCAACTGGGCTTTAAAAACATTTAGTGGCACCAGATTGCTCAGTTTCCATTTAATTTGCAGACTGTTCCAAGACAGAGGAGCTGCGCCTCTAAAAGCTGTCTTCCCTAAGACAGTCCTAGCAGTTGGCACATTTAATAAAACCACAGCATTCGATCTCAGGCAGTAGCCACTTACACTTCTCCGTGAGATCAGAGAGCAGATATAAGATGGAAGTTTCCCGAGCATGGCTTTGTATATACAAATGTACCAGTGACTGAGCCTCCGTACAGTTAGTGAAAGCAAACCAGCCCTTGCATACAGGGTGCAGTGATGGGTTACTGCTTTACAGTTTGTCACACATCTCAGTGCGCTGTGATACGCAGCATCTAACTTGACCAGGCAATGGGCAGGTGCATTCATATAGACCAGATCTCCAGAGTCCAGCACAGGTAAAAAGGTCACAGAGCCTTTTCCTGGCCTCAAGCGAGAAACAGGACTTGTTCCTGTAGAAGAACCCTAGCCTAACCCTCAGCTTTCTAAGCAGGTTAGTGACATGAAGTTTAAAAGAGAGACAATCATCAGGCCAGATACCAAGGTATTTGTAACAGGCAACAACTTCAAGTTTTGTTCCTTGCGTAGTTACAATATCTAAAACAGGCTCTGGTGTCTTTTTTGCTTTTGAAAAGAGCGTTACCTTGGTTTTATCCACATTTAAAAGAAGCTTTAGTTCAGAGAGCTGAGTCTGAATGGTGTTAAAAACAGCCTGTAATTTAACACCAGCCTCTTTAATGGTGGGACCTGCACAATACATCACAGTATCATCCGCATAAAAATGTAAAGTAGCTTCATCCACATTTTCACCTAAACTGTTAATATATATGGAGAATAAAAGTGGTCCTAAAACAGAACCTTGTGGTACACCATTAGAAATGTTTAACCACTCAGAAGACAGTCCATCAAAATGAACACATTGGGACCTTTCAGAGAGGTAGTTCACAAACCACCCCACTGCATTGCTGGATATGCCAATACTGAGTAGCCTCTGCTTCAAGATATGATGATCGACGGTGTCAAACGCTTTGGAAAGGTCAATAAACAGAGCTGCACAACTCTGCTTATTATCTAAAATAGTAGTAATGTCATTCACCACTTTCATTGTCGCAGTGATGGTGCTGTGCTGCTTTCTGAATCCTGACTGATGCTCAGACAGGATATCATTTATACATAAAAACTCCTTTACTCGTTCAAGAACCTTAGCCAGAACTGACAATTTAGAGATGGGTCTATAATTATTTAAAATAGTTGCCTCCCCTCCTTTCAGTAAAGCCAAGACATAAGCTGACTTCCATACTTTTGGAATTGTGTTCGTGCTGAGGGAGAGGTTAAAAAGAGAAGTAAGAGGTGGAGCAATAAAATCTGCAGCTATCTTTAAAAAGAACGGTTCTAAGTTGTCCGGGCCAGCCGGTTTCCTAGGATCCAGCTTAGATAAGGCTTCATGAACAACATTGACAGTATATATACCACTAATAAATAATGTAAACTTTGGGATTGTAGCCTTTGCAGACCGTATGCACAAAAACCTGTATTACACGCTACAGGAAAGGGAACACCCCAAAAAAGCACCTCTTTAAATAAATAATTGTCTCCGTGAAGTTGTGTGACATTTTGTCTTAATATTTTTCTCGCGTCCTGCAGCTGGTCCCAGTTCAGACCCGCCAAAGAAGAACCTGTCTGCGTTCTGCAGCGACATGTTGGACGAGTATCTGGAGAACGAAGCGAAACTGATCGACGAGCGAGCCGACAGTTTCTCTCAATCTGCCGTGGAGCCGCTGGTGTACGAGCTGCCCACCAGGAGCACCAGCTACGTCCGGACCCTCGACAGTGTCCTGAAGAAACAGACCTCCTTCTCCCCCACGTCAGACCTCATATCTGGATTCATCCCGCCCTCTAAGAGACCCAAGCTCACGCTCAAAGAGGCGAAGAAACCCCGGAAAGAGAAGCTGAAGAGAGGTCCAAAACCGAAAAACAGAGAAGAACCACTTCCAGGTTCAACACCTTCTCTAAGTCCTACTCAGTCAAACCTGCTCCCGAAACAACCTGGACTCCATATCCCAGCAGCCCCCACTCCGTCAGAGCACACGGCACCTCTCCCTGTCCCTCTAAAACCAAGGAAACAACACCTGAAAGTGCGATTCAACGAGCCAGAGCCGTCACCTCTGCCCCATCAACCCAAGCTGAGGAAGCTCAAACCCAAGCCCTCGTCTCAGACCCTCAGCCTCCACACGGCCCCGCCCCCTGGGGTCTTCGCGGATGTGGCCCCGCCCCCTGGGGTCTTCGAGGATATGGCCCCGTTGGAGTCGGACTCCGAGCTCGTGGATCCTGAATCCTACAGGTCAGAGGGCGGTCCCGTGATGACCCGCGCTCTGCTGAGGCAGAAGGACCTGGAGGACGCCATGCTGTGGGAGGGGCTTCCTCGGACCTCCATCACTAAGGAGAGGGCTGCCATCGCTCTGACGTCACTGTTCACACTGAAGGTAAGACGTCAGTACGTTTAAGGATTGTTTTTAAAGTGTCTCACGATGCCCGCTGGTGAAATGAAGAAAAGCAGTACGTTTGTGTATATAGTGATAACATGGAAATGAATACTATGCAGTATTATATTTATTTCCTCTATTCTATATTGAGCACTTTTGGTACTTATTTAGATTTGAACACTTGGCACAAGTAAGGGCACCTTAAGAGTCAAAGGTTGTATTGTCATATGCACATTAGTTACGTGCATTAGTTATTAGTTAAGACATCAAATTAATGCAAGAAGAAATTAAAGCAAAAAGTAGAAACGGAGATAAATACATTTTTGGGTTATTACTTAATGACCCAAATAAGATTCTGCAGAGAGAGGTGAACTGTACCTGTCCTCCTCCTCCTCCTCCTCCTCCTCCTCCTCCTCCTCCTCCTCCTCCTCCTCCTCCTCCTCCTCCTCCTCCTCAGGGTTTCGTCATTGAGAACCCCACCGCCCCCATCCAGCTGGTGCGGAGGCCTGCCCCCCCCTGCCTGAACGAGTCCTGCCGTTTGGGCTGCATCTGCTCCAGCCTCGCTAACTGCTCCAGGATCAGCCACTGCGGCCGGGCCGCCTGCATGCTGGGCTGCAGCTGCCTCAAACAGAAGGTGGTGCTCCTCAAGAACCTGGACGGGTCAGACTCCAGCCCCTCGCAGCCCGGACACAAGAAGAAGAGGAGGAAGAGGAGGATGAAGATGGCCTACGGTGAGTTCAACACTAGCTACATCTCTATTGATGCTGCAGAAATCTGCTTTTCCCTTACTGTAGTGTGTCGGAGAGGTTTTTGTGCATGTAAATGGTCTGCAAAGGCTAAAATCCCAAAGTTATTAGCTTACGTTGTTCCACATTGTACGTGATTGGCTAAGGGGCGGGACATCTCTAAGCTGGCCAGCCAACCAATCAGAGCAGACTGGGCTCTGGTTTCAGACAGAGGGTGAAAAGAGGTGCTGCAGTATGCGACAAATAAAGAGCTTTTTGAACATTAAAGCATGGAGACACTACATACTGATATACACCTGAACATCAGCAGGAGAGGACTCTTTAAAGTAGAGACACTACATACTGATATACACCTGAACATCAGCAGGAGAGGACTCTTTAAAGTAGAGACACTACATACTGATATACACCTGAACATCAGCAGGAGAGGACTCTTTAAAGTAGAGACACTACATACTGATATACACCTGAACATCAGCAGGAGAGGACTCTTTAAAGTAGAGACACTACATACTGATATACACCTGAACATCAGCAGGAGAGGACTCTTTAAAGTAGAGACACTACATACTGATATACACCTGAACATCAGCAGGAGAGGACTCTTCAAAGTAGAGACACTACATACTGATATACACCTGAACATCAGCAGGAGAGGACTCTTTAAAGTAGAGACACTACATACTGATATACACCTGAACATCAGCCGGAGAGGACTCTTTAAAGTAGAGGCACTACATACTGATATACACCTGAACATCAGCAGGAGAGGACTCTTTAAAGTAGAGACACTACATACTGATATACACCTGAACATCAGCAGGAGAGGACTCTTTAAAGTAGAGACACTACATACTGATATACACCTGAACATCAGCCGGAGAGGACTCTTTAAAGTAGAGACACTACGTACTGATATACACCTGAACATCAGCAGGAGAGGACTCTTTAAAGTGGAGACACTACGTACTGATATACACCTGAACATCAGCAGGAGAGGACTCTTTAAAGTGGAGGCACTACATACTGATATACACCTGAACATCAGCAGGAGAGGACTCTTTAAAGTGGAGACACTACGTACTGATATACACCTGAACATCAGCAGGAGAGGACTCTTTAAAGTAGAGACACTACATACTGATATACACCTGAACATCAGCAGGAGAGGACTCTTTAAAGTGGAGGCACTACATACTGATATACACCTGAACATCAGCAGGAGAGGACTCTTTAAAGTAGAGACACTACATACTGATATACACCTGAACATCAGCAGGAGAGGACTCTTGCTGTCTTTGTACAGTTCCACATTATAATGGAGTTAAACCTTCTTGTTAATCACCTGCTCTTTTCCTATGGTTTGAATTCGTAGTCCTCAAGGAGGCGGACAGCGTTTCCCAGCCTGCCCAGCGGGTCCGGACTCTGTGGAAGAGAGACGCCGCAGACCCAGATCCAGACCCGATGCGCACACCTGGACCGCCCCCTCTCTCCCACCCCACCGTAAGAACTGTTTATAATAAATAGTGATGCTCCAGGCTCAGTTTATCCGTTGTTATTAGCAACAACATGAATGTATAATCACGCTTTCTTCTGTGTGCTCCAGGAGAGGTTAGAGGACAGCAGCAGCTGTGCCAGAATCCGAGCCTTCGTCGGGAAGAATAGGAGGAGCACCAGGACACCGAAGACTCCTGGTAGTCCACAGGTAACACCTCTTTAGACCTAACACCTCGTATAAAACTGTGAGCGTTACACATCTGAACTGCGTCTCAAAATGCTCCAAACTTTATTTGAACTTCATAAAGAAACCACGCCGTCAGCCGCCCAACATTTACTGAAGCCACATCCACGTCAGGGTTTCCGCTAGGATTTTTTCTCGCCGGTCAAATATCCGGGCAGAATTTATTTTACCGGACTAATTAGAAACTTACCGTGTGTCATATTTCAATAATAATAATAAGAGTTGTGTAGCAGAGTTTCCGTTAGCAGGTAATTACCGGACTATGAGCGGATATGCTTCAGTTTAAAACTCAGTTCACGGGGCTCATTTTTATATTGCTTCAGTTTATAATCGTAACAGATCGAAAAATTCAGATTCATTTTTCAATAAATGATTCCACAAACACATAATTATTACATTCAAACAAACTACTTGGAGTAGATAACGTTCCTTTCTTCAAAAGTTGACATTACATTTGAATAATAACACGTGAGAAACGGAGCCTCTCTCTCTCCCTCCCTCTCTCTCTCCTGACAGCCCGTCAGTTTCTCATGCAGCTCCTGCAGCTCGCTAAACAGAGGGCGGGGCTTCAGGTGCTCATGCAGAGCTGCGTGTCTCGGTCTGACTCAGCAGCTGATCTGAGCTCTCTCTCGCTCCGGTTACACTTCACTCGCGTTTATGTCCATATCGATCAGATCCAGCTCTCCTGATCGGCCTTCATAGAGAGCACCGATCAAACTATGAAGAGTGAATATCGGCCGATAATGACCGGCGGCCGATCGATCGGAGCCTCCCTAATTATTACCAGACATTTTGACCGTCAGGTTTTGAATTTACCGGTTTTTAATAAATTGTACCAGCTAAAAAACGGTAATTACCGGCTAACGGAAACCCTGATCCACGGTACCTGTTCTTACGGCTCACGGTGTGGAAGTGCATGTAAGCATTAACCACTGAGTGACGGGCCGATGTGTTTCTTTCAGGAGACGTCCAAAGATGCAGAGTCTACTAA
Source organism: Champsocephalus esox (assembly GCA_036324585.1). Lineage (NCBI taxonomy): Eukaryota > Metazoa > Chordata > Actinopteri > Perciformes > Channichthyidae > Champsocephalus > Champsocephalus esox. The sequence continues at coordinate 35,057,693 of CM070494.1, forward strand.
GGTTGAGCCGAAATCTTTAAAAGGGAAAGTCTCGACATCGAAGAAAACAAAGGCCAAATCATCCATTCCTCCATCAGGTAGGTTCGCTGACTCCTCTGCAGCAAACTTATCTACCAGATATGAGATGTAATAATGCATAAGCTACGCAGGTTGTCATCGTACATGTCACAAGAGAGAAACGCCACATTGTGCAATCCTTTATTTCAGAATCAGAAACACGTTCGAGGGATTTTACTTGGTGTCGTGGTGCATACATGAAAGTAAAACAAAGATTAAAAACACCGATAGAAAACTATTTGAAGAAAACTATAATAACATTAAAAAAGAGATAATTTTACAGATATTTACAGCGCTACGTTGCTAAATATACTACATTTAAAATATGTATTTATTGACTAAACAACGTACTACTCAAGCGGTCGGCAATTGCCGCATAATTCTAGCGCTCAACAACGTCCGTCTGGAGAACAGTGTGAAGGAGGAGAAGTTGCATTTCAACTGTTATTAGCAACACGAGCACTGCTTCAGTCCACCTCGGCGCGTTCACACCGCAGTGCTTTTCCCACTTTAGTTCCGATATAGTTCCGAAAAGTCGCATTCACACCAAAAAGAGCCCGAACTAAAATGAGTTCAGGAGACCCTTTTCACCCCCTTTACCCCCCGGGTACTTTCGTGGGAGAAAAAGGTTCCTCTGTCTGATTGGCTGGGCGGATTGTAAAACTCCCAAAACGTTTTGTGAAGCGGCCATTTTATTATCCTCTCATTAGCATTATTAGCATTAGCATTAGCCCAGCGACTAACTTATGGCAACACAAAAGTAAACATGGGAGCGGTGGAGATGAGGAGGTGTCGGCGTTCTGGAGATTTACTCGGAAGGCTTCAGTAGAAGCTGCTGGGACTCCCAGCAGCTTCTACTGAAGCCTTCCCCAACTCCGGGGACTTCCGGCCGGGGACTCCGGGCGGCAGTATACGACGTGAAGTGGGTTGCGGCCTGCCAGTAAACCCAAAGCAGAAGAAGAAGAAGTGACGTCAGCGGCTTCATTTGCAACAACAAGGCAGACAGGTTAAGGGGGTGGGGGGGGAAGTAGCGGAAAAATAAAGCTATTAAACGAACTATACAGTGGGGAAAGCCTCGGTAAAAAGGTGCGTTTTGAGGGCTTTTTTGAAAATGTCCAGGGTTGGGGCGCTGCGGATTTTGGGGGGGAGAGAGTTCCAGAGGGTGAAGTTAGGGATATTCACGCTGGTGTTGCAGCGCGCAGCTGTCATGACTGGTTCAAAGTTGGATCGAACCAGTAACTGAATGAAAGTCATGTAATGGGGTCTAAAGGGGTTTATGTTTGAGGACACAGGGCCTAAAGGAGCAGCACGACCGAATGAAACCTCCTTTATGAATCAAAACGTCCTGATTTGCTAAAGTTCATACTGTTCCCTTATTGCAGATGTTCACTACTCCCTGTAACTGCAAGTCTCTTTCATTGCAACCGGATGAAATGTCTTCCAAATAAAGGAAACGGATTGATGTTGTGTGTTCCCCTCCAGCAGGCGATCCTCAGCCAGCCCCCTCTCCTCCATCGAAGCCCTCGAAGCGCCTGATCATCGTGGCCGAGTGTCAGTGGGTGAAGGAGGGCGACCGTAACATGGTTCTGAGGACACTCTGCGAGGCGATGGCTCGGGACAATCTGGAGAAGCCTTTCTGGATCAAAGACTATCTGGTGAGTCCGGTGAGCACGTCGCTGGAGGAGAGCGAAGGAGAGCGCTGCATCCAGTTCAAGATGCACATCTCCAGACCCAAACTGACGAAGGAGGAACCGGCGAAACGCCGAAAGCCCCGGAAACCAAAACCTCCCATTAAAGAGAAGACACAACCACAACAGGTAGGGCGAAGATTTGTTATTATAATGCAATGTGTGAAACTGTAGGAGAAGAAACAGGAAGTAGAAAGGAGGTGGTTAGTTACTGATATCAACCGACAAAATGGTTTGAAGTTCATTCATAATGTTCGATTTCTTAATCAATATCTGAGTGTTTTGCAGCTTGTGCATTCATTCTGTTTAAACCTGTCGAGCAGCGGGCGAACGGCAACATGAGTAACATTTATTTACCTCGATAACAAAATCTGTTTGACTCCGAAGTAGTTCAGCAAACTACTGAAGTAGAATCTGAAATACAGATCTTATAAAGCCTTCAGAAATATGTTTAAAAGTATTCAAAGTGGATCCTATAACTCTTTCTCTCCCATTGCTACTCTGTCACTAAAGTTGAAATGGGCAGCCACATATCTCACTCTGTCAGCGCACTTTCTAATCGATCTCTCTTTAAAAAAAAAGACTTGATCTCATTTTTAAATTATTAAAAAAAGACTAATTTCATCCCGTGAATCACTGGCTTCACGTGATTTAAAAATCATTTTCCGGGGTGATATCGTTAATTATGGAGCTTCAGTCTTCACCATTGAATATAAAAAGTGACTTACATGCACAACGTGATGATTGACGGTAGGGATGCTCCGATCGATGGAGGCCTGTGGCGCAGTGGGTAGAGTTGGGATCAGGGGGTTACAGGTTCAAACCCCACTGCAGTCAGCATGTCGTTGTGTCCCTGCGACGCTTCACCCCTAATTGCTCCTGTGGGGACTGCCCACAGTAAAGAGTATCTAAGTCAAACTCCCAGAGACCTGCAGGTCCGCTGCAACTCTGACTACTTTCAAAGCCAACCTGAAGACTTTTCTTTTTGTCGCTACTTTTAATTGAACTATTCACATCATAAACTGCACTGTAACTTTTATCTTGCCTTGACCTTGACCGGTCTGGCAGTATTTGAAGGTGTCCGAAAATGACAGTAAAATAGCGGTATGCAGCGTGTGTGGAGCAGAAATCCTGCAGCTCCGCCCGCTGAGACGGACCGGTGAGCGGAACACACACTAAGAGTTAGACCTAACACTCTTAGCCGTTTGATCTACCTCTGGAACAAGCTACACTAGTTATACATATATGCATTACTTCACTGTCGGGTCACTCATTACTCGATCAGTGAGCCGCATGAGACCAAACCGGTGATCGGCCCCAAAATACCCGATCGGAGCATCCCTAGTTGGCAGCAGTCTGTCAGAGAGGACAGGGTGAGAGTTGTTGGTTTTTTCCACATGTTTTTGTCGTGTTTTTGCACAGGACCCCCCGGAGGAGATGCAGATGGAGATGAAGCCTCCTGAAGATTGGCAGCGAGAGGTGGAGGAGGAAGAGGAGGTGGTGATGGAGGAAGTGGAGGAGGAAGAGGAGGTGGTGATGCAGGAAGTGGAGGAGGAAGAGGAGGTGGTGATGCAGGAAGTGGAGGAGGAAGTAGAAGAAGCGAAACCTCTCGAGGATTGGCAGCGAGAAGTGGAGGAAGATGACATGGAGGAAGAACAGGAGGCGGGATCAACGAATCACCAGGTGCATGATGGGAAACGGATCAGAAGACAGGAAGTGATGTCACGGGAGCAGAGTAAGATGATGGGGAGTTTGGGTCTGCCGTTCCTCGCCGGAGTTTCCCCCGCCGGTTTCCTGTCCGCCGACACCAAGCAGCCGGGGAACACCGATCACACCGTCCACGTGAGACATGACTGCAAACCGCATGAATATTAATTAGGATCTTATGGGGGGGGGGAATATTTGGATAATTTACTTAAGTATTCAGACTGTAAAAACTCAGGAGTAAAAGTCTTGCTTTGGAAATGTTACTGAAGTAAAAGTTAGTTTCGAGTAATCAGCCAAATAACTACCTCGAGCTGTTCTTGTATAAACTGTTGGCTAGTTTAATTTATAACAAATGGTTTGAATTTATGCAAAAATCTTGTTTAGTCAATAAAATGACTCGTAAGAAGCTGTCTGATCGATGCGTCCCTAAAATACTCTTCCATGTGTGTATTTAAAGACGAGGCAAAATGGAAATAATACATGCGTGGAAGATGCAAATATTGAATGTCCATTTTCTTTGTTTCTCAGGTGAACGGTAAACCCTATCCTCTGGCTAAGATCCAGCTGGGGAAGATGGGAGCCCTCCATCCGGCCAATCGGCTCGCAGCGTACCTCACCGGCCGCGTGGGGAATAACAGGAAGCAGCAATCCCCCTCTCAACCCCCTCAGAGTTCAGTGCCGACCCCCCCTGAAGTCTACTCTAAACCTCCTCGGAAGATAGCTCCAGGCCCCCCTAATCCCCCCTCTCAACCTCCTCGGAGTTCAGCTCCGACACCCCCTAAAGTCTCCTCTCAAACTCCTCCTCGGATAGCTCCAGGCCCCGCTCTGACCACCCTTAAAGTCTACTATCAACCTCCTCAGAGTTCAGCACCGACCCCCCCTAATCCCCCCTCTCAACCTCCTCAGAGTTCAGCACCGACCCCCCCTAAAGTCTCCTCTCAACCTCCTCAGAGTTCAGCTCCGACCCCCCCTAAAGTCTCCTCTCAACCTCCTCAGAGTTCAGCACCGACCCTCCCTAAACCCCCCTCTCAACCTCCTCAGAGTTCAGCACCGACCCCCCCTAAAGTCTCCTCTTCTTCTTATATGGTGCCCACCCCCGCAACACCATATCGGCAAACAGTCACTATGCGCTTCCACGAAAGTGCCCACTCAGGTAAACACGTTTATTCTATTTTTTACAACCTTATTTTTGTAGTTTTTGCACAAAATGTACTCAAACAAAAGAGCACGTTACTCCCAGATAATATTGACAAAATAAAATATCCCTGTTCTTGAGTCAGTGAAGTGAGTGTTTATCTGTACGGCAAACATATTTCCCCTTTCTGTGTGTTGCAGTGACCGGAGGGAAGGTCGACCAATCAGCTGCCTCGTCTGACGGCCCGCGGGTAAGGCTCCTGAATTTTGCGCTAATCGACATTCTGTTAATTCAAGATTCAAAGGTTTTATTGTCATATGCTCAAATCTGCAGTGTAGAAATGGCAATGAAAATCTTCTGACCTGAGCTCCTCCAACGATGCAACATATATAATAAAATACAAACATATGAAAATAATAAATAGTGCAAGATGTCTATATTCACGTAAATTGCATATGATATGTACAAGAACAGAATGTCAAATTCAATATTAGACATTAAGACAACATTTAAATACGGTTTATTACGATGATAACCAACGATGTGTAATGTAAGTCAGTAAAAGTGGAAAACATCAATACATATCATATTTCCATTCCATTCCATAATGGCGTCTTGCTGCATCAACAGCAATGTTTATTACTGTGCACGGTACCGGTTGAATAATAAATGCTCTCTGTTGTGTTTCAGGCTCCGCTCCTCCTGCTCCGAAAAGCTCTCAGCTGATGCGTCAGGAGCAGAGGATGCTTCAGATTTTTCCTCCTGCGAATCTTCCTCAACCATCTGCAGCTCCCTGTCCTCCGCCCCTCTCCCCTTCCTCCTCTTCCTCGAGCACCCCCTCCTCCACTCAGAGGCTGGTGCTGCAGTCGGTGAAGATGGCGTCCGGTCGACAGTTCTTCCGTAAGCCGGACGGTAAACTGGTCCAACTGGTTCCCCTCAGCCAACTGAGAGCCAACAAGAACCTGTTTGTGCAGCAAAGTGAGTAAAAGTGTAAATATGTTGATCATTTTAAAACACACAGTATTTCAGAATCCAGTTTATTGACAGGTTCAACATAGGAAATAAGTTATTGGAGAAAGTAATTTACATCTAATTTAAAGGGGACCTATCATGCAAAATGCACTTTGTGATGTCTTCTCTACATCACCATGTGTCCCCGGTGCGTCGGGGAACTCAGGCAGCGTCAGAAAATAAACCCCTCTCTCTTTTCCTCCGTACCCAAATCTCTAAAAACGGGGAACAACGGAGCTGATCCAGATTTGCGTCCGATACGACGTAATATCTGAAATGTGGACCCACGGCCCAATCAGAAACGTTGCTATCAGAAACAATGCCCGACTGTTTTGGACGTAATATGGTCGGTGTTTCACATTAGCATCGCTAACACTCAGAGCTAACCTGTACTGGAGAGCATGTGTGTGAAGAAGCAGGAAGTAGAAAGGAACTCAGCTTGTGGTGTAACCGGCAAGAGAGAAAGCCTTTGAGCTCCAGACTGTTTCAGATCCTTGATGATCCATGATATGGCGTTTCATCACGGCAGCATTTAGTTTAGACGGTAGCTGCCGGGTCCCGCATGAGCTCAGACCCCTCCTCTTTTATTTTTTAAAGCTTTATCCCCAAATCAGCACTTTTGAAACAGGAAGTGAAATAGAGGGATATGAGGCATGGCTAGAATGGGTGATCTGTTTGGTACTTTGAGCAAAACACTTCATAAACATGTTTTTTATATATCGGAGACCTATGCTATTGCCTAAAAATAGCATGATAGGTCCACTTTAAATATACAAAATAAACTAAAAAAACTTAGTACAATGAATATATGACAAACTGAAATATATTTAAATACATGTATTACTAACACTTCTAGAATAGGAGACAGTTCATTTATTATACAGACGCATTACAAGCTCAAAACAACCAAATACTGAAAAACTAATCCAACCATCATTATTAAAATAGATTGACTGGTTAGTAAAAAGATAATCTCTTCTTACAAATGTTGAAATAAAGTGAATATCGGCCGCTGATCGTTATCGGCCGATATTCACTCTCTGTCGATCGATCGGTGCTCTCTATAAATGCCGATCAGGAGAGCCGATCACATGACGTAACATACATGACACTTTTCTCTGTGCGCGGCAAAACAAGCTCGCCAAAATGCCTTCACGCCCGTGCCTTGTTTGCTACCGTCGACAGACTAACTAACCCCTCAGTGTCAGTAGCTTCTGAATTTCTATTCACCAGGGCGTGCAATGATTTTGCCTTTTTCACTGACAAAATTCAGAAAATCAGACAAGCAGTCAGTGCCTCTGCATCAGGAACAGCAAATGTGTTGTCTCTGTGTCCACTTAACATCAACTCAGACATCATGACACAATTCCATCGGATTAATGATAAAAACCTGGAGGACATTATTCAACTTCTGAAATCCTCCTCCTGCTGCCTTGATATTATTCCAACAGGATTTTTCAAAGATGTTTTGCCTTGCATGGCCTCAGATCTACTTCATATAGTAAACAAATCTCTTCACTCAGGTATTTTTCCACAGGCCCTGAAAACTGCAGTCATTAAACCGCTCTTAAAAAAGAATAATCTAGATGCTTCAGTAATGAACAATAACAGGCCCAAATCAAACCTGCCATTTCTAGGTAAGATCATTGAAAAAGTTGTTTTTCAACAGTTGAGTAATTTCTTCATTTAAATAACTGTTTGGATGTGTTCCAGTCAGGCTTTCGTCCAAACCACAGCACTGAGACTGCTCTTGTAAAGGTCTTTAACGACATCCACTTAAACACAGACAGTGGCAGAACTTCAGTGTTAGTATTATTAGATCTCAGTGCTGCGTTTGACACTGTTGACCACAACATATTACTAGACCGACTAGAAAACTGGGTGGGACTTTCGGAAACAGTTCTGAATTGGTTTGAATCCTACTTAAAGGACAGAAACAACTTTGTTTCTATAGGTAAATACACATCTGAGTTGACAAATATGACATGTGGGGTTCCTCAAGGCTCCATCCTGGGGCCTCTTCTCTTTAACGTCTACATGCTACCACTGGCTCAGATAATGAAGAACAACAAAATAAGTTACCATAGCTATGCAGATGACACACAAATGTACGTCACAATTTCACCAGGAGACTATGCTCCAATTCAAACACTGAGTAAGTGCATTGAACAAATCAATGACTGGATGTGTCAGAACTTTCTCCAATTAAACAAAGATAAAACTGAGGTAATGGTTTTTGGAGCCAAGGCAGAACGTTTAAAAGTTAGCGCTGAGCTTCAGTGTGCAATGTTCAAACCAACAGATAAAGCCAGAAATCTAGGTGTAGTCATGGACTCTGACCTGAGTTTCAACAGTCACATTAAAACAGTTACTAAATCAGCCTACTATCACCTAAAGAACATATCTAGGATTAAAAGACTAATGTCACAGCAGGATTTGGAAAAACTTGTCCATGCTTTTATCTTCAGTAGACTGGACTACTGCAATGGTGTCTTCACAGGTCTCACTAAAACATCTATTAGAAAGCTGCAGCTGATTCAGAACGCCGCTGCTCGAGTCCTCACTGACACTAAGAAGTGGATCACATCACTCCTGCTCTGAAGTCTTTACACTGGCTTCCTGTGTGTCAAAGAATAGATTTCAAAATGCTGCTGCTGTTTATAAAGCACTGAATGGTTTAGGCCCAGAATACATCTCTGACCTCCTGCTAAACTATGAACCATCCAGATCTCTCAGGTCCTCAGGGACTGGTCAGCTTTCTGTCCCCAGAGACAGATCTCTCAGGTCTTCAGGGACTGGTCAGCTTTCTGTCCCCAGAGTCGGAACTAAACATGGAGAAGCAGCGTTCAGTTATCATGCTCCAAACATCTGGAACAAACTCCCAGAAACCTGCAGGTCCGCTGCAACTCTGACGACTTTCAAATCCAGGCTGAAGACTTTTCTTTTTGTCGCTGCTTTTAATTGAACTATTCACATCTTAAACTGCACTGTAACTTTTATCTTTTTATTTTAATGTTTATTTTATTAGCTTTTCTTTTTAATGACTGATTTTAAATGCCATTTTCTTAATGTCTTTCCTTTTTTGTAAAGCACTTTGAATTGCCTTGTGTTGAAAAGTGCTATATAAATAAACTTGCCTTGCCTTGACCGGTCTGGCAGTATTTGAAGGTGTCCGAAAATGACAGTAAAATAGCGATATGCAGCGTGTGTGAAGCAGAAATCCTGCAGCTCCGCCCGCTGTGACGGACCGGTGAGCGGAGCAACACACTAAGAGTTAGACCTAACACACTTAGCTATTTGATCGACCTCTGGAACAAGCTAAACTAATTATACATAGTTTATTCTTCACTGTCGGGTCACTCATTACTGGATCAGTGAGCTGCATGAGACGATACTGACAGGCTGTAGAGAGAGAGAGAGAAAGAGGGGGAGAGGGGAAAAGAGAGCCCTTCCGCTGATTTCTCCCGTGTTATTCTCCAAAGTTAATGTAAACTTGAATAATGTACTTCATTTGAATGTAATAATTATGTTGGTTGTTGTTTGTGGAAGCGCCAGTGAATGAGCCCCTTTAACTGAGTTTAAAGCCCAGCCCCGCCCACTCGATCAGATCGGCGGTCGGCCCCAAAATTGGCGCTCGGAGCATCCCTAGTTTTTAGCTTATTTTCCTGTGTCTTTGTTTCTTCCCACAGTCTTTCCTCCTCCATCGCATCCAAATACAGTCGTCTTAGCTAAACAACCACCTCCTCAGACCAGCGTACCCTCCTCTTCCTCCCTCACCTCCTCTCACAACACGAGCACCACCCTCCTCTCTCAGACGGGGAAGCACACCTTTAAGATCGTCCGGCCCAGATCCAGCAGGGGAGCCCGTCGTCGTCGTCACCTCGACTAAAGTTACCCCCAAAGTGGAGACTTCTGCAGGGTCTCAACCCCCCCCCACCACCCAGGTGAACTGCATCTCCCTCAAACCAGGTCAGGCGGTGGATTTCGGGGTCAAAACAATGACAGTGTCTTCATCTGGAGTCCATCAGAAACCCACCTCTTCAGGAACCAGAGCTCCACCTCCAGAGGTCTTGACCGTCCCCCCTCCAGAGCTGGCCTCCAAACGTATGGATCTGGACATTATCTGTGTGGACGATGACGGCATGGGGCCCCCCTGGTCGGAGACAGAGGGGGCGGGGGAGCAGTCGCTGGACGTGATGAAGGAGGAGGAGGAGTCGAGCAGCGAGACGAACAGCTCGTCAGACTTCGGAGAATATACGGACAGCGACGAAGAGACGAAGCCGGATCTCCAGCAATCGGTAAATATGAACAAGACATAGTAATCGTACATCTTAAGTTTGTCTGTCCGGATTTCCCTTTTTCTTTTCTTATACAAAGATAAAATACAAACAGTAAAAAGTACGAACATTAGGGAGTGATCAGGACTTCACAGTAAAATCATACGTTTATAAAAATAAAATCTGGCTAATGAGGTTTTACGAAATCAGTCCACTTTCTCCATCAAATAGTTCCAGTTTGTGATTGACGGATGATGTTATCCTCTCCATAATATGAACATTTTTAATAATTGTTTTATATGAGATTTTGGTTCTTCACCGGGAGTTTGAGGATTACGAAATATGCAAATGTCCAGGTTCATATTTGTATTATTGTATTTATGTCCCTTTTTTAAAGAAGGGCAATTCAACAGTTCATACTGGGTTGTAGTGAGACATTAAATCACCCACTGACTTCCAGACATCTGTTGCCCAATGTTACGGTACGTCCACACGGCAGCGTTGCGTGCTTCAACGGAGACGCTTCCCCTTCACTTTGAATGGGGTGGCGCTTTGCCTCTTTTTGCCCACTTTTGCTTCGAAAGTCGAGAAAAGTTCAACTTTTCAAAGCGTCCACGGAAGCGCTAGCCAATCAAATCATATTCCAGTACAAGCGCTAGCCAATCAAACCACGTGCTTGTATGTCCGAGGCGGGAGATGTGATTGGTTGTTGGTCGCACGCCCGCCGGCAAGCTTCAACGCGACGCTGCCGTGTGGACGCACCGTTAGTCAATGGGAAAAAGTCACATTGCGTCACTGACACGGAGGTTGTAGTACCCCCGTTTGGCCACCACGAAAATGTGCTTCTAGGCCTCTCCCACCCTTTATCATTTCTGAAGTGTTAATGCGATCTCCAGAAGTAGAAAAGCTAACGTTAGGCTATGAAGGAAGTAGGGAACAGGAAGTAGGAAAATGCTGAGTTTCAGGACTACTTTCCTGCACCTCTCTATTGGAGTCAGAAATGTCCCTGAAAGAGTCACGAATATATGATCATATATTGCATATTGTATATAATCAGATTAGGAAAAAGTACTCGGATATTGTACTTGAGTAGAAGTAGTCAGATCTTGTGCTTGAGTAAAAGTAGAAGTACTCAGATCTTGAGTAAAAGTAGAAGTACTCTGATCTAGTACTTGAGTAAAAGTAGAAGTACTCTGATCTAGTACTTGAGTAAAAGTAGAAGTACTCTGATCTAGTACTTGAGTAAAAGTAGAAGTACTCAGATCTTGTACTTGAGTAAAAGTAGAAGTACCAGAGTGTAGGAATACTCTGTTACAGTAAAAGTCCTGCATTCAAAATGTTCCTCAAGTAAAAGTAGAAAGTATTCTCATCTAAATATAGTGAAAGAGGACAGTGAAAGTAGTCGTTGTGCAGATTGGTCCATTTCAGAATAATATATATGATATGTTTTATAATGATTGATCATGAAAGTGTTCTCAAAGCTGGTGGAGGTGCAGCTAGTCTGAAGTACTTTGTAGACTGCAGGGTAGCTGGTGGAGGTGCAGCTAGTCTGAAGTACTTTGTAGACTGCAGGGTAGCTGGTGGATTTGCTCCAGGTGGAACTAAAGTCTGATTCAACACTTGATTATATTTCACATCATTCATCCACATCTGTGAAGTGACTAAAGGTATTAAATACATGTAGTGGAGTAGAAGTACACCGTTTACCTCTGAACTATAGTGGAGGAAAAGTACACCATTTACATTGTACAGAAGTACAAAATAAAATCAAATGGTTACTTTACACCACTGATTATAATACATGTTGTTTTCGCTCTTTCCGCAGCGCCACCTGCACAACGCGAGGGAGAAACAGCGTCGGAAGGGGTTGCAGACGAAGTTTAATGCTCTGAGTCGAGAGTGTGGCCTGAAGGAAGACAAGAGTTCAAAAGTCTCCACACTGAACACGGTGAGACATCTTCCAACCTGCACACAGCGTTCCCTCTGTTCATTCACATCGTACCGCTCACTCAGATATCACGCTTTAGGTTATTGAGGTATTCGAGTGTGAAGAGTCAAAGCTGGGAGGAGACCGAGGGGTAGACCTAGGACCAGGTGGAGGGGTTATATCTCTTCGCTGGCCTGGGAGCGCCTTGGGACCCCCCAATCAGAGCTGGTTGATGAGGGGAAAGGAAGTTTGGGGCTCTCTGCTGGAGCTGCTACCCCCGCGACCCGACCACGGAGAAGCGGGAGAAGATGGATGGAGGTATTCGAGTGTGAAGAGTAAAAGGTGTTTTGTTTGTATCCCAGGCGAGTAACTTGATCAAGCAGCTGAGGCTGACGGAGACCAATCTAGAGGAGAGGAAGAGGATGCTGACGAAGCAAAGAGATAACTTCATCAAATTCATCGCTCCGACAACAGGTAGGAACACAGAACTCTGGTATACATGGAGAGAAAAAGAAAAATCATAATAAAGAAATTAAAAATGATAATAATAATAATACAAATAAACAACGTAATTAAATACATTAAATAATAACTACCGTACTTTCCGGACTATAAAGCGTACCTGCATATGAGCCGCAGCAGCTAAACTGTCCGTCTGTCTTGCTCTCGTTCTGTCTCTCGGTTCCACTTTCACTTTGGCGCGCTACCTGTCTCACTCTTTTCCGGCCTCCAGCTTTTCCTGCTGGAGCCCGCCGCTTGAAGGTGGCGGGCGTGGACCGGTCCTAGAGCCCGTAGTGTTAAGGTGTTTAATGTTACCTGTAAAATCCATAGATCTAGGAGGTCCCCTAGTGGCCGTTAGCGGTACAACAAAAATGGGGGCAAAAGTCGCGGCTTATAGTCCGAAAAGTACGGTAATTAAAAAACATAATAATGATGATTAAAGAAATACAAATATTAATAAAGACATTTATAATGATGATAAATAACGTATTTTTATAAATTAAATAATAACATTAAAAAATAAAAGTAAAGTAATTGAACATTTTACATAATACATTAAAACCCCCCCTTTTTAATTGTGCTATTGTTTGTTGAGATACTAGTAAATACCAGTGATAACAAATATATTTGAATGCCTTTTTTTATTTATTAAACGTGGAAGAACATGTCAAAGGCCAGGGCTTGGAATTGAAAGCATAATATTAATACATAAGAAAAGGATCTGTTATTTCCTCCTCAGTCCCCCCCCCATCTTACTGTTTCTCTCTCTGTTGTGTTCAGAGTAAAATCAGCTGCTTGTGTTTTTGTTTTCAGAAGAGATTGATCAGATGAGCCATAAATATCACAGATCTCCAGAGTCGACAGAGAGCGACGTGGAGGGGGAACTGCTGGAGGTGGACGAAGTGACGGAAAACTCGTCAAACGATGAGATCCTCGTTACCAAGAACAACAACGTAAGAGATACTTATTTTCTAGCCAAATTAAAAAGATGGGTCTTCAGTTTTAAAAGCTTGCAGACCGGATGTCTGTCGAGCGGTGCAGTGACGCGTCCTAAAACCCGGAAGTGAGTCAGCATTTCACCACTTCCTGGTCCCTCGTCTCAGAGCCAATGGGATCTCTCTGTAGGATGTGGGAAAATATCTGGAAATCAGGTCTGTGGTTGGGACGCATTGAAGAGACGGATCACGTTTTATTCTACGACATTAAATCCATCAGCAGTGACCCCACTGGTGATTTCTGAAGAGTTGACGTGTCTGAATAGGGCTACAGAAGTTGTCGAGGCCGTTGTATGTCATTACGCCGAACACGTAAACACTCCTCTAAGTTTGATTGCCCGGTTCTGCTTGAAAGCAAGTCCCGCCCCTGCAAAGCAAAACGCTTCAACTCGTACCATTTACAATCTGTGTGTTTGAATATGGATCTTAAAGGCGGGGTAGGTAAGAATGGAGGAACCGGCTCGAGTGCGCTAGAATTTGAAAAATACGCAGCCGGAGAAAATCTGCCCCTTCCTTCAGACTTCCTCACAGAGCCCCTCCCCCAACACACACGAACGCGCACATGACCAATGAGGGCACGAGATCAGTTTGTGCCCCGATGTAAGGCTGACAGGCAGGTAGGCCATCCAGTTACTTTAGCCGGGCCGGCTCAGATGATTGGTCGAGCTTTTTACAGCGCCACGGCTTCCACAGATTACTTTTTTTAATGTATTTATTGTATCACTGTTTGTATTTATAACAAAAAGTGTTTCTGAAGTGAATTACCTACCCCACCTTTAAGTCGGCGTGACGTTGAAGCCGTGCTGTTGTACTCGGCTGCAGTTCCTTTATAGCATAACGTTAGCATTTTGCTTCTGGCCATTAGATTTATGATTCGAAAATTATAAAAGTAGGGTGTAGGATAGACGTGTGGAGATTATCCGGCTGAACAAAACGTGCATCCATCAAACAGGTTCGTTTCCACAGACCTTATTTCCAGCTATTTTCCTAAATCCTATGGAGAAATCCCGTTGCTTTTTGTCGAGGGAACCGGCAGCTTCCTTCCGGGTCAATACGTCATCCCTGCACCGCTCCGTAGGGTCCATAGTGTTGGAGCCACTGCTTCAAAAGGCACGGCCACCTTTAGTTTTCATTATAATACTAAAAGGGGAATTGTTTTTCATGGTTTAGTTTTAAATATATATATATATATATATATATTTGTTGATAAAACAGTAAACAGATAATATAAAATAAGGACATTACATTTCTAACAAAAAATAATAAAGAAATATAATAGTTATTTAATAATAATAAAGAAATAACAAAAATAAGTTTTAAGAAGTAGCAGGAACAGATTTATTTTAAACAATGCGTGTTATAAAAAGTTATTTAAATAAATATGACATTTCCTAATAAAACACATTTTAGTAAATTATTTAGTTGAAATTTGGTTCAATCTTGTTCCATGTATCTGTTAATGTTTTGTGTGTGTGTGTGTGTGTGTGTGTCAGGTGGAGGAAGGTGTTCAGAGTTTTGCCATGGAGACGCTGGTGAAGAGGCGGCGGACGAGGAACAAGAGGAACTCAAAGTAAGAACTGATCACCAACATATCATTAAAATATTTTGTATTGACGAAAAAAATGACTCACGAGACTTGATATATCGTATAAACAAGATCAGCGGCACAGTATCGCCTCGTACTATATCTTTCTAGAAAAACCCCTGAATGCCTTAAAGGATTACCCGGGGAGTGTAATCTGACGTGTTTGTCGTTATCTTGTGTCAACAGAAGCAGTTTGAGACAAATGAAGCCGGTCGATTTTCACAGCAACTCCCCCGCCTTCAAAGACCTGAGCTCCATGGTGAAGTCCAAAGACTCTCCGAAGACTTTTATGCTCAGAGAGGTGAGACAGGAACCAGAGAGACTTCTTCTTTTACTGACTATTTGGTAGTTATGGCCAAGACCCTGTTTAAATTCATATTATTTGAGATCAAGTTTTTATAGTATTTAACAGCAGTGTTAGGAAGGCCACATGTTCGCCCTCTAGGGAAGCATCATGTAAACAAACTGGTACTTACTGTATTTGTATTCGGTACACCTGTATTTTGCATCGCAAGCTTTTCTGACAGCTTTACAGTTGCCTTAGGGTGTCTGACTGATACACACACACGCGTTAGTGTAACTTCAGCTTTGTGTACATTAAACACACATTTGAACACAGTTTGTTTTGTGTTTCAGGCTCAGCAGGAGATCCTGAATCTGCAGAACGAGACGGCGAGACTGAAAAGTCTGAAGATCTGTCTGAACCAGAAGAGAGAGAACTTCATCAAAAAGATCAGAGAGAGAACAGGTGAGGAACCAGGTGATGGTTGGGATACAATAGGTATCTTAACATTGCATTTATGTATTTACCTTTACTGAATGCGTTTGATTATACTCCTTTTAAAAAAATATATAATTTATTTTCGAAAAAGTGAGCTGTATCTATGTATATCGTTAGATAATTAAGTGTGTGTGTGTGTGTGTGTGTGTGTGTGTGTGTGTGTGTGTGTGTGTGTGTGTGTGTGTGTGTGTGTGTGTGTG
The DNA here is from genome assembly GCA_036324585.1 of Champsocephalus esox. Lineage (NCBI taxonomy): Eukaryota > Metazoa > Chordata > Actinopteri > Perciformes > Channichthyidae > Champsocephalus > Champsocephalus esox. The sequence continues at coordinate 35,073,557 of CM070494.1, forward strand.
TGTGTGTGTGTGTGTGTGTGTGTGTGTGTGTGTGTGTGTGTGTGTGTGTGTGTGTGTGTGTGTGTGTGTGTGTGTGTGTGTGTGTGTGTGTGTGTGTGTGTGTGTGTGTGTGTGTGTGTGTGTGTGTGTGCAGGTACAACTCAGCAGAGAGTCCAGGGGAGTCTGCAGCACCTGACGTCCAAACACACGACGATTGAGGAGAAGAAGGGGCGCCCAACAGCCAATCAGCTGTCAGCAGAGAGAGGGGGCGGGGCCGCAGACCCTCCAGCATCGAGTGATGACGACATCATAATCACTTCCTCTTTCCCTCAGAAAGATCCTCCCCTTTCTGCTCCAATCAGACAGCAGCTTCAGAGGGTCGTGCAGATGCTGCCGCCCATCATGCCTCCTCCAGCTGTTTCCCACAATGCATCAGGTGAAAGCGACAGGCGCAAGATGGTTCCCAACATCCTATCTCCTCCTGCTGTATCCCACAATGCACCAGTGGAAAGGGACAGGCCCAAGACGGTTCCCAACATCCTTTCTCGCACTAAGAAACCAGCTGTGTTGCCCTGCTATCAGGCTATGTTCCCATTGGTCGGTTCTGCGTTGCCGGGGCAACAGTTTCTGACCTTCAACCCAACGGTGCTGCAGACGTCTCCGTCACCAGGTAACCATCGATCTCTGTCACTCAGGTCTCTGCCGCGACATGCTTTTATTTTGAAGTAATACAATGTCTCCTTCCTGTCTGTAGGCGTGACATCAATCATCAACATCCCTGGTCAGGTGATCCATCTCCCCTCTCTGCCCCACCCCTCCACAGGTAACATTTACAGCAGCTATACCACCATAACACTAACTAACTAACTTACCAAACAGGTAAATCGACTAACTAACCAAACAGTTAACTAAAAGCTCAAATGTACAAGTATCTCAACTAACCATCAAATACAAATTAATGTACTAATGTTCTCACCATACAGGTCAATCATTAACTCACTCACTCACTCAATACACAGGTAACTCAACTACCTAACTAGCTAACTAACCACACAGGTCAATCATTAACTCACTCACTCACTCAATACACAGGTAACTCAACTACCTAACTAGCTAACTAACCACACAGGTCAATCATTAACTCACTCACTCACTCAATACACAGGTAACTCAACTACCTAACTAGCAAACTAACCACACAGGTAACTCAACTAGCTAACTAACCACACAGGTAACTCAACAAGCTAACTAACCACACAGGTACTAACTACTAACTAGCTAACTAACCACACAGGTAACTCAACTAGCTAACTAACCACACAGGTAACTCAACAAGCTAACTAACCACACAGGTAACTCAACTAGCTAACTAACCACACAGGTAACTCAACTAGCTAACTAACCACACAGGTAACTCAACTAGCTAACTAACCACATAGGTAACTCAACTAGCTAACTAACCACACAGGTAACTCAACTAGCTAACTAACCACACAGGTAACTCAACTAGCTAACTAACCACACAGGTAACTCAACTAGCTAACTAGCTAACTAACCACACAGGTAACTCAACTAGCTAACTAACCACACAGGTAACTCAACTAGCTAACTAACCACACATGTAACTCAACTAGCTAACTAACCACACAGGTAACTCAACTAGCTACTAACCACACAGGTAACTCAACTAGCTAACTAACCACACAGGTAACTCAACTAGCTAACTACCTAACTAACCACACAGGTAACTCAACTAGCTAACTAGCTAACTAACCACACAGGTAACTCAACTAGCTAACTAACCACACAGGTAACTCAACTAGCTAACTACCCACACAGGTAACTCAACTAGCTAACTAGCTAACTAACCACACATGTAACTCAACTAGCTAACTAACCACACAGGTAACTCAACTAGCTAACTAACCCACACAGGTAACTCAACTAGCTAACTAACTAACCACAGAGGTAACTCAACTAGCTAACTAGCTAACTAACCACACAGGTAACTCAACTAGCTAACTAACCACACAGGTAACTCAACTAGCTAACTAGCAACTAACCACACAGGTAACTCAACTAGCTAACTAGCTAACTAACCACACAGGTAACTCAACAAGCTAACTAACCACACAGGTAACTCAACTAGCTAACTAACCACACAGGTAACTCAACTAGCTAACTAGCTCACTAACCACACAGGTAGCTCAACGAGCTAACTAACCACACAGGTAACTCAACTAGCTAACTAACCACACATGTAACTCAACTAGCTAACTAACCACACAGGTAACTCAACTAGCTAACTACCTAACTAACCACACAGGTAACTCAACTAGCTAACTAACCACACAGGTAACTCAACTAGCTAACTACCTAACTAACCACACAGGTAACTCAACTAGCTAACTAGCTAACTAACCACACAGGTAACTCAACTAGCTAACTAACCCACACAGGTAACTCAACTAGCTAACTACAACCACACAGGTAACTCAACTAGCTAACTAGCTAACACCACAGAGGTAACTCAACTAGCTAACTAGCTAACTAACCACACAGGTAACTCAACTAGCAACTAAACGTAACTAACCTAATAGTTTCTTAACTAAATAGCAACTTTGCAAATACATAATTCACCAGTACAAATACTTTGAAACGAACTCATTTACATGCCATCATATTTTACTCATTACTAACTCGTGAACTTATGAAAGTAATTTAGTTGTTTTCTGATCTTACATCCTGACACCAGCTGATCTGTTTTATTATTACAGCTGGAGACTTAAACAACCTGCTTCATTTGGTTCCACCATCAACTGCAGAACACCAACAGATACTACAACAAATACAAGAACAACAACAGCAACAGATCCTACTACAACAAATGCTACAACAACAACAACAACAACAACAACAACAACAACAACAACAAGAACCACACGAAAAAACACAAACTCCACCACCTCCACAGAAAGTGGCTGAAATCCCTCCTGATCCCAGATCCTCTCGGCCTCCACCCTCCAACCAGGGCCCGTCCTCCTCTCCCTGCCCAGGAAAGAGTGCTGATCCTGGGGCTGAGGTCCTGGGAATGAAGGGGTCTCTGGAGCAGCAGCAGAAATACGAGGAGACAAAAGATGACGAGGGTCTGATGTCCCTCCTCAACGAGATCGACTTCCTCAACCAGCGGACCGTCACCACAGCATCAACAACCAGTGTCCTGTTACCGGGGTTGTCGTCAGGGGGCGGAGCTAAAGATGAGAAAGGAGCTGTCCTGAGCCCCTGGGCCCTAGAGCTGGACTCTGACTCTGAGGAGTCGACAACGACTGAAAACGCTAAAGGTGGAGGCGGCGTCCTGGCTCCGCCCCCTCTGCAGCAGATGAAGGTGGGCGGGGCCGAGAAAGTAATGGAACCCGCCAACAGCGATGGGGAAGAAGAAGAAGAAGAAGAAGAAGAAGAAGAAGAAGGAGGAGGAGAGAGGAGAGAAGAAGAAGAAGAAGAAGAAGAAGGAGGAGGAGGAGGAGGAGGAGGAGGAGGAGAGAGAGAAGGAGGAGGAGGAGGAAGAAGAGAGAAAAAAGATGGCGGCGTGGCCTGGAGGCCGATGCCAAGACTAGTTCCTCTGGGGCTGAGAGGAAACCCCCCCAGCTGATGATGTCACAAACTGATGATGATGTCACAGCAAAGTTGGTCATGGGTCGTCTGATTGGCTGTTTGAGTACGGTTCAGTTTCAGCAACAGTAGAGTGGTGAAATGATGACGTTGGCATCACAAGGGCTGCCTCGAAAGAAAAGCAATATTGCAGGGAATAAGATCTGTCGCTAACACATGTTTATGAAACGTACTCATCTGTTCAGCAGGATAATCTCCACAAACTAGCGTGATGACGTTTAATCGTCTCATTCAGACACCTACAATTCACCCGTGGGGTATTTACGGTATAATGTCATAAACCAGTGTGGAAATCTGTTCAGCTTGTGTTAAGAAAATACCTTATTTCGTCTGAAAACCGTTGACTTCAAAAGGAGGTAGCCAGATGTTGTAAAAAGGCCGACTCATTTCCAGGACCCTTTCCTTGTTAGTGTTCTTTGCAGCAGAAGCACCTGACACACCAGAGAGCCAATCGGAAGCCTGGCCTCCTGTAACCTTGGCGGCGATTCAGAACTGTTCACACGTCGTTAACAGACGATCAGATCTCATGTTCACCATATTTATGAATGTATCTCTTCACCTCCGTCCTCTTGCGTTTCAGTTGACGCTCTGACTGGCAACGTGCAGCAACTTTCAGGAGAAAGGTTGCCGAGTCATCGTTGCCATGAAAGTTACTCATCATAGGAGAAAGTTGACATTTTCAGTCGTTCAAACTAGTGAGTGAGTGTGTGTCTGATGTGTAAAACAGTTGCAGTATTTTACCGAGCGCTAAGTTCAATAAGTGGAGGAAAATATCAATGTTCACGATAGCACAAAAGGTGAAAATAAAAAACTTGATTTAAATAAAAATTATGCTATTTCTTCTTAAAATATTCCAATTTTATTCTGAAATCTTGTTGTGTGTCACGATAGTCATTTAATTGAAATATTTTCACGACATATATTTCAGTTTCTTTGTTCCGGTCATGTTCCAAAGACATTTTTTTTAAACATATAAACACAGAACCTGCTATGGGAATTAAAAGAGTGTGACGTTTCTTTATATTTGAAGAATGACAACACTAAGTCTGTTTACCTGCGCAGTGTTACCGTGACGATTAAAGGACCGGGCAGGTGTTTTATTGAACATCAGCTCTGTTGCATCAGCTGCTTTTCTTCGTGTGTGTACAGTGTACAGTTGTTTCATTTGTTTTGAATTTTTTTATTTTTGTACGTGTTGAAAAAAAACTTTGATGTAAATATACGTTCTCCATCGGAAGCGACTCGCAGCACATGATACATACTCTGATAATATACCCTAAATAAAGTTTAAATACGAACTCCTGACGTCTCGTTTCTTTGTTTCATAAAACCTTTGTGTGGAAGAGCTGAAAACACTGCATTTAGTTTGTAATGTACTTCCTCTGTGCGCTTTATCGTAACAGATTATTGTATGGAAGTAAAGGGAGGTTAAAATAGCTGTTTGTGCAGCTGAAATCTGATCAATCACTATCTTTCTTTCTTTAATTGACATACAGTATGTTAAAAGTCACCTATCATGCTATTTTTAGGCAACAGCATAGGTCTCGGATATATAAAATATATAAAAACATGTCTATGAAGTGTTTTGCTCAAAATACCAAACAGATCATTCTAGCCATGCCTCATATCCCTCTGTTTCACTTCCTGTTTCTAAAGTGCTGATTTGGGGATAAAGCTTTAAAGAGGAGGGGTCTGAGCTCATGCGGGACCCGGCAGCTACCGTCTAAACTAAATGCTGCCGTGATGAAACGCCATATCATGGATTATCAAGGATCTGAAACAGTCTGGAGCTCAAAGGCTTTCTCTCTTGCCGGTTACACCACAAGGTGAGTTCCTTTCTACTTCCTGCTTCTTCACACACATGCTCTCCAGCACAGGTTAGCTCTGAGTGTTAGCGATGCTAATGCTAACACCGACCATATTACGTCCAAAACAGTCGGGCATTGTTTCTGATAGCAACGTTTCTGATTGGGCCCGTGGGTCCACATTTCAGATGTTACGTCATATCGGACGCAAATCTGGATCAGCTCCGTTGTTCCCCGTTTTTAGAGATTTGGGTACGGAGGAAAAGAGAGAGGGTTTTATTTTATGACGCTGCCTGAGTTCCCCGACACACCGGGGACACATCTTTATGTATGCAATACATCAACAACCTTTAAATGCATTAGTTTGACACATTTTCATGTTTTTCAATTTGTTCCATTGTATTGCTTTGGATTAATCTGTATGTATGCTCAAAACCTACAAGACGAAATTAAACAAATATAATTTAAAGATAAAGATGATTCTGAACACTTGTAGTTTCAAGCTGTGGTTTGTAGTCCTGCCGCTGGATGGCGCTGCTGCACACGGTGTTCGCTACAGTCAAATGCGTCAAACTGTGTCAGATATGAAGACACCGGAAGTGACTTCACTGTGACTTCACTGTCAAAGTAAAAGTACGGTATTGGCGTGGAAACGGTTAAACCCAAAGGATAAGGTGTTGTTTAAATTACACTTACATTTAGAGAATAATGAACATATTGATCGTTTATATGTGTATATGAGGCTGCAGAGGTAATTCCAGATGATTTAAGAAATATTAACGGTTAGGTAAAGTAGTACAAACTTGTTTATTTTGTATTCCGAATCCTATGTGCATTTTATTTGTATTTAGTTTGTTTCCTTGTTATGATTGTATGTCAAAGTCGAAAGATTTAAAGAAAGACTGAAGTTATTCTCACCAAGCTACTGCTGAGCTACCAGTCCGAGATCTAGTGGTTTTATTTTGAAAAGGCCGGGCGGAAGGGTTTGTGTCGCTGCCGCACGCGGTCTTGACGCTCTGCTCAGTCCGGTCTGTTGCTTGAAGCCGCTTCGCTTCGTGTCTTCGCCGCGGCGGAGGAATAGGATGCGGAGCAGGAGCGGAACCGCAGCCCGTGACCCGGATCAGCCCAGAACCAGGACAGGCTGAACCCTCCTCTTCCGGCAGCATGACAGCAGTGGACGACAGAGCGATACAGACAGGCTCCAGTAGCCGCTGACAGGGACAGTTAGCCGGGCAGCTAGCAGCGCGATGAGCGCGGCGGAGGGAAGCGGCACGATCCGCAGCCGCATCAAGAACCTGCTGCGCTCCCCGTCCATCAAACTGAGGCGGAGGAGCGGCGCGGCGCGGCACAAAGAGGACCTCAGCGACAAGGTACACACACACACACACACACACACACACACACACACACACACACACACGAGCTCAGAACCCCCATGTACTGTACACACACACACACACACACACACACACACGTTCATATGTGTATAATATCCTTGTGAAGTATGCTGTATAATTTGTTATTCCTGGTACTATGGGGCAATTTAAAAATAACAAGTCATGGCCAAAATCATTGGATTTCAGGATATTATCCCAATACTCATCAAAATATGCTTAAACTTTTCGTCCTTTTAGTGCAAATTAAACTTAAACTTGAATGAGGGCATCATGAAGTCCCCCTGCATTCATAAAGCTTTAATAACAAGGCAACATTGTGTAAGCCTGTTATTTCTTACATGATACATCCCATAAAACATGCTCTATTTTTTAGCTTTTTCAAAGTAACTCAGGATGAAAATGTTCATGATCTGATGTTGGATTTTGTGTTTCCTTTTAATATATGCAAACATATGGGCAAGGAAAACAAGTTTCAACAGTACATACATGAAGGTCTCTTATATAAAACTGTCTTCATTCAGAAAGTGTCATTAAACATCTTTCCTTTACAAACTAATGCCTCTGCTCCTCACATCATATTCACATTCACACACAGGCAGCACGACCGACTCCATCCAATAATACTGTTTCAGTGATCTTCAGCATTTCATATTTAATAGATAGGATTCAGTGTGTGTGTGCGTGTGTGCGTGTGTGTGTGGGATGTAATGGGTGCTGCATGGACATTAAGATGGGTATTCACACTCACTGCTTTCTGCTGTGTCGGCATATTTTAAACACACACACACACACACACACACACACACACACACACAGGCATGCAGCAGTCCTCTGCAGTTTGTTCGACTCAATTGGAGTCAATAAAGTTTCGAACATCCGGTCCATTTAAACATTTCAGTTTAATTTCAGTTTCTAACTTTAATACCAAAACTTGAATATTATTATTAGTTATTGTCAATAATATTGTTGATACTTTATGTGTCGATTCACACAGTATTGTTGGGATAAGATCTAAGAGAAAAAGAGAAATTCAAGTAAAACAGGCAACGTTTTCTAGTATGTTCAAGTTAAAAACATCTCAAAATAAGGTTATTACTACTCTTATAGGCTGGATGGTGGTATGGAAGACTAACACTGCCATTATTTGAAATATGTTGTCATTGAGTGCAGTCTTGCAGATTCAATGCTCAGTGAAACAGTAATAACACACACACAACACACACACACACACACACACACAGAGAGCATCCTGTCCGTCAGGTTGTTCCTGTCTGTTTGTCCCTGCAGGGCTTCCATCCATCCGTCAGCAGCTTCAGTCAGTCGGCCTGTAAAAACTCCCACAATGCTTCGAGCTGTGTGTGTGTGCGCGCGCGCAGTCATGTAAACTAAGCTTAAGTGTGTTTTCACTTTATGAGGACAGTCATGGCGCGTTTCCACGGCAGCGGGTAGCTCGCTTTAAGCGTGCCGAGCCGTGCGGGGCTCGTTTTTGGTTGCGTTTCCACTTGGCCTAGTTTTGGTTACTTTTTCACCTTTTTTCTGGCCCGACTAAATCGTGGTT
>CM070494.1:35086964-35096964 GCA_036324585.1 Champsocephalus esox
GTGTTAATTGACGAGTACACATTAATATTAAACATCGATTAAGATGTTATCACTTAAAACGATTGAAAGGACAGAAAATCTCTTATTTCAAGTACTGATATGAGCTGATTTGCATTAAGTGTATTTTTTTATTTAAATGTAAGCACTGAAAGGAATTACGGTGTGGTTTTTTTTAAGGATTGAGAAGCAGAACATTTTCGTCTATTTTGTCGAAAAGGACTTGAAATGATGAAATAATTGAAACAAGAGGAGTTGATGTGCGCTGCTGTGATGGTAAAACAGTGAGATATGTTCGTATCAACAAGTACACTGGGATTCTGTGTGAAGTGTGTGTGAATGTGTTATGGCACCTCATGTTTTCAGTTACAGAGGTGATTGAATGTAGAAAACTTCACACCGAGGATTAAACTCACGCAGGAGAGTACAAATATCCCCACAGACTTTAACTGACGATTCTGCGTCTCATGGTCGGATTTAAAGCTAATGACATGATCAGATTATCAGATTAAACATATCATGGGTTTTAAAGAGGCTACACACACACACACACACACACACACACACCACACACACACACACCATGGTACTGATAATTACCACGAGACTTTAGTCTGATGTGGTGTTGGGGGAAAGCATGAGATGTTTGAGTATTCCAGAAAATAAGATCTGTAGCAACACGTTTATGATACTTACATGTTTTGTTCAGCAGAATAATCTCCACATATTAACACCAATAGTATGTAGTGTCTCCACTTTAAAGAGTCCTCTCCTGCTGATGTTCAGGTGTATATCAGTATGTAGTGTCTCTACTTTAAAGAGTCCTCTCCTGCTGATGTTCAGGTGTATATCAGTATGTAGTGTCTCTACTTTAAAGAGTCCTCTCCTGCTGATGTTCAGGTGTATATCAGTATGTAGTGTCTCTACTTTAAAGAGTCCTCTCCTGCTGATGTTCAGGTGTATATCAGTATGTAGTGTCTCTACTTTAAAGAGTCCTCTCCTGCTGATGTTCAGGTGTATATCAGTATGTAGTGTCTCTACTTTAAAGAGTCCTCTCCTGCTGATGTTCAGGTGTATATCAGTATGTAGTGTCTCTACTTTAAAGAGTCCTCTCCTGCTGATGTTCAGGTGTATATCAGTATGTAGTGTCTCTACTTTAAAGAGTCCTCTCCTGCTGATGTTCAGGTGTATATCAGTATGTAGTGTCTCACTTTAAAGAGTCCTCTCCTGCTGATGTTCAGGTGTATATCAGTATGTAGTGTCTCTACTTTAAAGAGTCCTCTCCTGCTGATGTTCAGGTGTATATCAGTATGTAGTGTCTCTACTTTAAAGAGTCCTCTCCTGCTGATGTTCAGGTGTATATCAGTATGTAGTGTCTCTACTTTAAAGAGTCCTCTCCTGCTGATGTTCAGGTGTATATCAGTATGTAGTGTCTCTACTTTAAAGAGTCCTCTCCTGCTGATGTTCAGGTGTATATCAGTATGTAGTGTCTCTACTTTAAAGAGTCCTCTCCTGCTGATGTTCAGGTGTATATCAGTATGTAGTGTCTCCACTTTAAAGAGTCCTCTCCTGCTGATGTTCAGGTGTATATCAGTATGTAGTGTCTCTACTTTAAAGAGTCCTCTCCTGCTGATGTTCAGGTGTATATCAGTATGTAGTGTCTCTACTTTAAAGAGTCCTCTCCTGCTGATGTTCAGGTGTATATCAGTATGTAGTGTCTCTACTTTAAAGAGTCCTCTCCTGCTGATGTTCAGGTGTATATCAGTATGTAGTGTCTCTACTTTAAAGAGTCCTCTCCTGCTGATGTTCAGGTGTCATATCAGTATGTAGTGTCTCTACTTTAAAGAGTCCTCTCCTGCTGATGTTCCGGTGTATATCAGTATGTAGTGTCTCTACTTTAAAGAGTCCTCTCCTGCTGATGTTCAGGTGTATATCAGTATGTAGTGTCTCTACTTTAAAGAGTCCTCTCCTGCTGATGTTCAGGTGTATATCAGTATGTAGTGTCTCTACTTTAAAGAGTCCTCTCCTGCTGATGTTCAGGTGTATATCAGTATGTAGTGTCTCTACTTTAAAGAGTCCTCTCCTGCTGAGTTCAGGTGTATATCAGTATGAGTGTCTCTACTTTAAAGAGTCCTCCCTGCTGATGTTCAGGTGTATATCAGTATGAGTCTCTACTTTAAAGAGTCCTCTCCTGCTGATGTTCAGGTGTATATCAGTATGTAGGTCTCTACTTTAAAGAGTCCTCTCCTGCTGATGTTCAGGTGTATATCAGTATGCAGTGTCTCTACTTTAAAGAGTCCTCTCCTGCTGATGTTCAGGTGTATATCAGTATGTAGCGTCTCTACTTTAAAGAGTCCTCTCTGCTGATGTTCAGGTGTATATCAGTATGTAGCGTCTCTACTTAAAGAGTCCTCTCCTGCTGATGTTCAGGTGTATATCAGTATGTAGCGTCTCTACTTTAAAGAGTCCTCTCCTGCTGATGTTCAGGTGTATATCAGTATGTAGCGTCTCTACTTTAAAGAGTCCTCTCCTGCTGATGTTCAGGTGTATATCAGTATGTAGTGTCTCTACTTTAAAGAGTCCTCTCCTGCTGATGTTCAGGTGTATATCAGTATGTAGTGTCTCTACTTTAAAGAGTCCTCTCCTGCTGATGTTCAGGTGTATATCAGTATGTAGTGTCTCTACTTTAAAGAGTCCTCTCCTGCTGATGTTCAGGTGTATATCAGTATGCAGTGTCTCTACTTTAAAGAGTCCTCTCCTGCTGATGTTCAGGTGTATATCAGTATGTAGTGTCTCTACTTTAAAGAGTCCTCTCTTAAAAACCTATATCAAACACACTATAAAACCATGAAAAGCAGAATAGGGACTCTTTAAAGCACCATTGGATCCACTAAAGGTGTTGCGGGGTGGAGCTCAGTCAACATAAAGGATCGTTGCTTCTGTATGCTGAGTAAATGTGTGTGGCTCTGTAAAGCTTAGGGAGCTCGTGGTGTTTGTTAAGTGATTTTAAAGTTACATAAGAAAGATAATCTTGTTGTTGAGAGGAAGTCTCTGAAGGTTCGCTCCTCGTCTGTTCAGGAGTCCCTCACAGGATTTATTTCACCAGAAGGAAACAGATACAGAGTTTGAACTGAGAAACAGGACCTTTTGAGATGTTTGTTTACACAATAAACGGACTGATTACGGTTTCTTTACGGTCCTCAGGCTGGAGGTCTTTGTCTTGGAGATGTTTGTTTCTTAAACATGGAGGTTTTTTTACTATTCTTGTGGAATGTGAATCTGCATTTTAAAACATTTAGTTTATTTGCAACAGTTGCTGTTTTCTTATGGCGCATTTCCACTACACGGCTTCGCTCGGTATCGCCCGGCTCACTTTAATGCTGCGCTTCCATTACAGTTTAGGAACTGGGGCAGTTACTATAGTAACGCAGTGTAGGCGGAGCCGTGACGTCATCTTCAATGAGAGCCCCAGAAAAAACAACACAGCCGTTAGCTGTTAGCGCTCAGAGCTCTCAGCTCCTCATGTCTGTTCAGAAACTAGACAGAAGTTAGACAAGTACAAACCACAGACTGCCTGTGTCATTGAGAATACAGTCGCTGGTGTATTTATGTCTGTAGGCCGTTGCTGTGAGTGTGGACGGTCGGAGCATATATAACGTTAGCTTAGCCAAGCTACATTTAGAAAGCACGCATTGTAAAGTGTTGTTCGCCTGCCGTCTGTCTGCAGACTTGTCAAAGCATTAATTCATAGTTTTTACTAACCGGTATCAGTGTGTTGTTACTTCGGCATCATTTAGAAACGTGTATTACAATTAAATCACGGTCAAATATGTTCATCTTGTTGTAGTTGTAGCCCCTTGCCAGCGATTCTCTCTCTAGTTTAGCATGCTCAGCCCGACTCAGCCTGGTTGTTGGCCCGGAAAGAACCTCGATTTTATGGGGCCAGAAAAACTGTGAAATAGTACCCGCTAACCGGTACTACGCCAAGTGGAAACGCAACCAAAAACGCTTAAAGCGAGCTCCGCACTGTAGTGGAAATGCGACATTAGAGACTTGTCAATACACTCTATCAAATTCTAGTGATACACAGAGGTGGGAGGAGTACTCAGATCTTGTGCTTGAGTAAAAGTAGAAGTACTCAGATCTTGTGCTTGAGTAAAAGTAGAAGTACTCAGATCTTGTGCTTGAGTACAAGTAGAAGTACTCAGATCTAGTACTTGAGTAAAAGTAGAAATACTCAGATCTGTACTTGAGTAAAAGTAGAATTACTCAGATCTTGTGCTTAAGTAAAAGTAGAAGTACTCAGATCTGTACTTGAGTAAAAGTAGAAGTACTCAGATCTTGAACTTGAGTAAACGTAGAAGTACTCAGATCTGTACTTGAGAGTAAAAGTAGAAGTACTCAGATCTTGAACTTGAGTAAAAGTAGAAGTACTCAGATCTTGTCCTTGAGTAAAAGTAGAAATACTCAGATATTGTGCTTGAGTAAAAGTAGAAGTACTCAGATATTGTACTTGAGTAAAAGTAGAAGTACTCAGATCTGTACTTGAGTAAAAGTAGAAGTACTCAGATCTTGTGCTTGAGTAAAGTAGAAGTACTCAGATCTGTACTTGAGTAAAAGTAGAAGTACTCAGATATTGAACTTCAATATTCCAAGTATTGGTTCTTGCAGCTCTACATTACATGCAAGTATATAAGTAGTAGAAATGCTGTAAGGAAGTATAGACAATATGTATCTGTACCCGGCGGGGGCAGGGGCAGGATCAACTCCTGAACAACAACAACAAGCCGGCGTTTTATCCAGTTTGTACACAACGATGGAGAAACGTAACAAGCAGCAGTGGTCCGCTGAGGAGACCAGTTACCTGCTGGGAATCTGATCTTCCGAAGAGGTGCAGAGGAAGCTGGAGCACAATCGGCCATTGTTGTTGTTGTCGGTGTCAGCTGTGAGGGGTTTCCCCAAGGTTTGGCTTTATGAAGCAAACGGTTACGTCATGACGCAAACGATGACGCAATGACGCAGCACCAGTCGGACTCTGGGCGGTGTGAAAAGAGCCGGAGCTAAACCGAAGAACCGGTTCTGAACCTGAAAAGCTCTAGCTTGAACCGGAGTTGCGTTGGTGTGAACGAGGTATGTGTGGCAGTTTGTCAGGAGGAACTGAAGGTGTGTCTTCTTTGTTTGTGCTAACCGCTCATTCTGTTGTTTATCTCAGTGCGTCCTGACTTCACAGCTCTGTGTTCACCGTGGAAAGTCATACTGATGATAGAAATGTGAGCCAGCACTGCTCTGTGAGGCGTTCAGGGGCGAGTCAGATCAGTTAGCAGCGCTGTGTGAAAACAGATCAGGATGTGGAGTCTCTGAGCTAAACCATCACACTCGACAGCATTGAGACGCAGCCTGTAAATAAGCCCCTGACCCCTGACCCCTGCAGATTATAAAGTAGCTTCATTTATGGCACGTTTCCACTGCAGGGCCTCGCTTGGCTTAGTACGGCATGGCTAGGCCTGGTTAGGCCTTGTTAGCCAGGCTCACTTTCTGCTGTGTTTCCATTACAGTTTAGGAACTGGGGCGGTAATAATAATAATAATGGATTACATTTTTAATTAGAGCGCTTTTACAGGTGCGTAAAGCGCTTTGCAATTACATATTACACATATTAGACATGTCAATACTGTGAACATTACCCACAGGAGCAAATGCGGTGAGTGTCTTGCCCAAGGACACAACGGCCTGACGCGGTGGCGGCCGAGGCGGGTTTCGAACTGGAGTTCACCAACGCCCCTTGATCTGATGATCAACGCGCCAAAACCGCCCCAGTAACTATAGTAACGCAATGTAGGCGGAGCTGTGACGTCATCTACAACATGGGTTCCCAAAGTGGGGGTCGCGGGACCCCGAGTGGGGGTCGCAAGATGATTACAAAATAAAAATTAAAAATAATTCATTCACAGGTTTTACACCTCTTATGAAATGTAGACTACATTTTATTGCGGAGTTTATGTCCAACAGACTCACAGATCGTTGGCTACTGAGAGGTATGCATAATACACCGCATGTAGTTCGACACAAACCTCCGCTGTGGTCATCAACAGACTTCATGCAATGCTTCATTGGATGCATATTTTATAATGTGTGTGGAAAATTAAAATGAAATACGGCTCTGTTGTTGACAAAGAAAGAGTAAAAACCCACATAGATACAGGTTTGGAGATGGAGACTTTAAAGGTCACCTATTATGCAAAATCCATTTTTTCATGTCTCTTCTACATCAACATGTGTCCCCTCTTCTTCATGTCTCCTCTACATCAACATGTGTCCCCTCTTCTTCATGTCTCCTCTACATCAACATGTGTCCCCTCTTCTTCATGTCTCCTCTACATCAACATGTGTCCCCTCTTCTTCATGTCTCCTCTACATCAACATGTGTCCCCTCTCTTCATGTCTCTTCTTCATCAACATGTGTCGTCTCTTCTTCATGTCTCTTCTACATCAACATGTGTCCCCTCTTCTTCATGTCTCTTCTACATCAACATGTGTCCCCTCTTCTTCATGTCTCTTCTTTATCAACATGTGTCCCCTCTTCTTCATGTCTCTTCTACATCAACATGTGTCTCCTCTTCTTCATGTCTCTTCTTCATCAACATGTGTCTCTCTTCTTTATGTCTCTTCTACATCAACATGTGTCCCCTCTTCTTCATGTCTCTTCTACATCAACATGTGTCCCCTCTTCTCCATGTCTCTTCTACATCAACATGTGTCCCCTCTTCTTCATGTCTCTTCTACATCAACATGTGTCCCCTCTTCTTCACGTCTCTTCTACATCAACATGTGTCCCCTCTTCTTCACGTCTCTTCTACATCAACATGTGTCCCCTCTTCTTCACGTCTCTTCTACATCAACATGTGTCCCCTCTTCTCCATGTCTCTTCTACATCAACATGTGTCCCCTCTTCTTCATGTCTCTTCTACATCAACATGTGTCCCCTCTTCTTCATGTCTCTTCTACATCAACATGTGTCCCCTCTTCTTCATGTCTCTTCTACATCAACATGTGTCCCCTCTTCTACATCAACATGTGTCCCCTCTTCTTCATGTCTCTTCTACATCAACATGTGTCCCCTCTTCTTCATGTCTCTTCTACATCAACATGTGTCCCCTCTTCTCCATGTCTCTTCTACATCAACATGTGTCCCCTCTTCTTCATGTCTCTTCTACATCAACATGTGTCCCCTCTTCTCCATGTCTCTTCTACATCAACATGTGTCCCCTCTTCTTCATGTCTCTTCTACATCAACATGTGTCCCCTCTTCTCCATGTCTCTTCTACATCAACATGTGTCCCCTCTTCTTCATGTCTCTTCTACATCAACATGTGTCCCCTCTTCTTCATGTCTCTTCTACATCAACATGTGTCCCCTCTTCTCCATGTCTCTTCTACATCAACATGTGTCCCCTCTTCTTCATGTCTCTTCTACATCAACATGTGTCCCCTCTTCTTCATGTCTCTTCTACATCAACATGTGTCCCCTCTTCTCCATGTCTCTTCTACATCAACATGTGTCCCCTCTTCTTCATGTCTCTTCTCCATCAACATGTGTCCCCTCTTCTTCATGTCTCCTCTACATCAACATGTGTCCCCTCTTCTTTGTGTCTCTTCTACATCAACATGTGTCCCCTCTTCTCCATGTCTCTTCTACATCAACATGTGTCCCCTCTTCTTCATGTCTCTTCTACATCAACATGTGTCCCCTCTTCTTCATGTCTCTTCTACATCAACATGTGTCCCCTCTTCTTCATGTCTCTTCTACATCAACATGTGTCCCCTCTTCTTCATGTCTCTTCTACATCAACATGTGTCCCCTCTTCTTCATGTCTCTTCTACATCAACATGTGTCCCCTCTTCTCCATGTCTCTTCTACATCAACATGTGTCCCCTCTTCTTCATGTCTCTTCTACATCAACATGTGTCCCCTCTTCTCATGTCTCCTCTACATCAACATGTGTCCCCTCTTCTTTGTGTCTCTTCTACATCAACATGTGTCCCCTCTTCTCCATGTCTCTTCTACATCAACATGTGTCCCCTCTTCTTCATGTCTCTTCTACATCAACATGTGTCCCCTCTTCTTCATGTCTCTTCTACATCAACATGTGTCCCCTCTTCTTCATGTCTCTTCTACATCAACATGTGTCCCCTCTTCTTCATGTCTCTTCTACATCAACATGTGTCCCCTCTTCTTCATGTCTCTTATTCATCAACATGTGTCCCCTCTGTGGAAAGAGACTCTGAAAGTCTCAGGAACGATGTGTTGTCTTGAGTAACCATTAGCCAATCAGCAACAAGGTACCTATCACCTGAATCTCCTCTAGAGCTCCATTGAGTTCTTTGTAACAAATGTCTCTCAGAGGGGCGTGGGGAGGGGCTCCTTGTTTTCATCTAAAGTAACAGACAGAGAATCAGCACTTTGGAAACAGGGCTGAAACAGAGGGGATTATGGGTAATGCTGCAATGATCTGTTTGGTGTTTCAGCCAATCAGAGACAGGCTCTGGATATATCTGAGCCCTGTGATTAATGGATGAAAAACAGTGTAATAGGAGACCTTTAACTCAACAAATATATTATTGTGTAAACTTTATTGTCACCGTTTTCAACGGTCCACAAAGTGAGTCTGTGTGTGCGAGTCGTCAGCTGACCCTCCTCTTCACACTCACTCAGTTTAAAACTCTTTTTTTATGAATCCAGAGGAATGAGGGGAATGTCGGAGGGCGAGCAGTGGAACACGCCCAGAGTGCCGGCCAATCGGAAGAGAGCGTGGGCGGAATGCATCTGAGATGATAAAGATTGAGCATCAGTGTACGGATGAAGAGACGTCAGATATCAGAGCGAGGGGAGGGAAGTGGGTCAGTGGGGCGAGGGGGAGAGAGAGGCGTTCATTTATAAACGCTGTGAATGAGAAGAGACGGCAGAGAGAGCGGGAATCAGATCCTTAAAGCCAGTACAAGTACTAATAAAACACTGAAAATACTCTTAAAGTTCTGCATTAAATGATAACTTAATTGCTAGTATGTGATATGAGTGAAATTAAACACAAAGTACGTCAAGTAAAAATACTTATTGTGCTTTAAAATGTTGTCAAGGTAATAAAGGTGAAAGTATTAATTGTGCAAGAAACATACATGTAATGCGATCTATATTCCTTGTGCAGTAATATAGTGTCAGTACTTAAAGGTGGGGTCGGTACGTTTGAGAAACCGGCTCGAGATCGCTAGAATTTGAAAATACACAGCCGGAGAAAATCTGCCACTTCCTCACAGAGCCCCTCCCCCAACACACACGAACGCGCACATGACCAATGGGGCACGAGATCAGTGTGTGCCCCGATGGAAGGCTGACAGGCAGGTAGGCCATCCAGTTACTTTAGCCGGCTCAGATGATTGGTCGAGCTTTTTACAGCGCCACGGCTTCCACAGATGATATTTTATTAATGTATTTGTTGTCAAAGCACTTCAGATTTCATTGCTATCGGGATGTTAAGAGCATTCCATGGAATACAACAAAAAGTGTATCTCGAGCCGGTTTCTCAAACGTACCTACCCCACCTTTAAAGTAAGCAGTAAAATATACTTAAAGTACTAAAAGTAACATTTTAATCGTGCAGTAACTTGTAGCCAAAGTTACTTTCGTTAAAGTATTTATCGTGCAACAAAACATACTTTGAGTGCTTCAAGGTGGGGTAGGTAAGTTTGAGAAACCGGCTCGAGATACACTTTTTGTTATATTCCATGGAATGCTCTTAACATCCCGATAGCAATGAAAATCTGAAGTTCTTTGACAAAAAATCCATTAAGAAATGTCATCTGTGAAGCCGTGGCGCTGTGAAAAGCACGACCAATCATCTGAGCCGGCTAAAGTAACTGGATGGCCTACCTGCCTGTCAGCCTTCCATCGGGGCACACACTCATCTCGTGCCCTCATTGGTCATGTGCGCGTGCGTGTGTGTTGGGGG
>CM070494.1:35101964-35271964 GCA_036324585.1 Champsocephalus esox
CTTGTTTCGGAGCAAAGACACCAATACAACATTTATTCAAATTACAAACTAAAATGCTGCTTTCTACTTCTCTCCTTCGACTAAATTAAATCATACCTTAGTGCGATAATGAAGTGTGATGCATATATGCAACATAGAGGTCATGTTGATTTTGCAAAGGATGTGGAAATACAAAGAAATTCTGCAGCGATACCAGAAGTTTATTTTAGCTTTATGCACCACTGAAAGCCAGGCCCTGTCCTCTTTATCCATCCCTCCAAGGCTACTCTAAAGCTCTTCTCTGATTGGTTCCTACCTGTTCAGAGAGGGCGATGATGTCACCGGTGAGATGAGATGAGATCAACACCTGTGAACAAAGAAAACCTGCTTTTCTTCTGCTCAGAGGTCAACAGTCAGAGAGGGCTTTGATGGGACACCTGCACTTTCCCACTTCAGATGCACAACACACACACACACACACACACACGCACGCACGCACGCACGCACACACACACAACACACAATAACACTGAATGTGGTCTTTATCCACCACTGGCTATAGAGTTCTGTGAATGATGTAGTGATGTAATGAAAGAAAGTGTGTGTGTGTGTGTGTGTGTGTGTGTGTCTTTGCCTTTCAGAGC
Source organism: Champsocephalus esox (assembly GCA_036324585.1). Classification (NCBI taxonomy): domain Eukaryota; kingdom Metazoa; phylum Chordata; class Actinopteri; order Perciformes; family Channichthyidae; genus Champsocephalus; species Champsocephalus esox. The sequence continues at coordinate 35,102,588 of CM070494.1, forward strand.
ATGATCTATTTATGTAGGTGCATGTTGGATAGACTGAGTCACCAAACAGAGACTCATTAAACCTGCACACTGTTTATACATCAGAGTGTGTGTGTGTGTGTGTGTGTGTGTGTGTGTGTGTGTGTGGTGAGACAGAGCATGAACAGGAACTGTTGAACTCTGATAGTTTTGCCTTGTTTTGGAAGTGAAACCTGAACTTTAAGTTGACGTGTGTGTGTGTGTGTGTGTGTGTGTGTGTGTGTGTGTGTGTGTGTGCGCGCATGTTTTCTATGAAGTGTGTTTGTACATCGGGTGGGGAGCAGGTTTCTTTCTGGTTGTGTTATATTGGTTCATCGTGTTTTAACATGCTAACTTTCTCTTTGTGTGTGTGTGTGTGTGTGTGTGTGTGTTCAGGTGTGTCGTCGTCCTTTTGAATCCTCGGAAGAACAAACAGCATTACATCTTCAACAGTTCCAGGTAAGACTCCGGCCAATCAGCTCTCACCTCACCTGCATGTGGAACTGGTTCAGGGACAGCAGGTGCTCAAAGCAAGCCTCCTTTCAGGTGCAAAAAGCATTTCACCAAAACTTCAGATTTATCTGAAAAGATACCTGAGTAGTGTGGCGTGCAGGTCTAAGTCCATTATAATCTACTCGATCTTTAAAGGAACTGTACGTTGTGTTTCTGGCTCAGTTCTGATACTGTGTCTCAGTTTAGCTGGACGAAGTGTGGTAATATGCGCGATAAGTACCCGAAAGGTTTATCCATTACGGTCAGAAGTTGAGCGTCTCACATTTAATGATCGCCATCACCTGGTACTGGGATGTGGTAAAAGCAGAGAACACATGTCACAGTCTGTGCTGTGCGCTCTGCAAAGTGACCAGAGGGTTTCATCCCTCCCATTCTATCATGAAACAGCACGACCAGCTACTACACAAATAAAACCTATTCCTGAGTTTTTTACTTATTTAAGACTCGCACCCCGGACTGGGGTTGATAAGGAACCGTAGTTTATTTAATATGGGTTAATTAAGCAGTCTATAATGAGTTCAAACTGCTATGGATAAGTTGTTAGCTACAACACTACACTACACGGCTGACATTTAGTTGAGTGTGTACCAAGGGAAGCAACTGAATTAAGACACCAGTGGCGAGCCGTCAGGGCCCTCGAGGCCCTCTCTAGTCTAACTTGATTAAATTATATTTCAAATGAAATTTCCAAAGAAATAAATCCTTTGAATCTGCCTGTTCAGTTTCTGTTTGAATGTGAAGGGTTAAATGAAAGAAGCTCGTCTCTGCAAGGTGAAGACAGGAGCTGATTGGTGGTCCTGCTATGAACTCACAGAGGGTCGCTATAGCAACTGAACGAGAGAGTAATGACAGTACAATTGACCAAGTGACAGTACAATTGACCAATCATATCTTCCCTCTAAATGGGTGGGTTTTATTATCGCGGACTTTATGACACGTTCCGCCCGCTGTGAAGCTTTTCTTGTTTCCATAGCAACAACAACTTCCTGTCAACAGCGTAAACTCGCCTTCAAAATAAAAGCATGCCAAATTACACTTAAGACATACAACTGCAACGAAAGTAACAAACACAATGCAACATCCTTTTCAATGTCAAAGAACACAAGTTGGGTTATCTACAGGTGTTGTTTTGTTTTTCCGCTGAAGTATACGCTGTGACGTAATAACTCTTTTTTTTTCTTCGAGGGAAGGGGCGGGGGTCAGAGGGCCTAGGTATCAAAATCACGGCTCGCCACTGAAAGGCACACCATATAATCCATATAATCAAGGTCCATAAAGGAATAAAGGGTTGACTGTGGCTGTGGGGGGGTGCGGTCGACTTTCAACCAGCAGGTTGTTGGTTCGATCCCAGCCCATGCCGTCGATGTGTCTTTGTGTGCCAGTGTGTGTGAGTGTGTGTGAGTGTTAGCTTCCCTAGCGCAAGTGGTGCTGCTCTGCATGAATGGGTGAATGACTCGTAGAATGTAAAGCGCTTTGAGGGGTCGAGAAGACCTGTTGAAGAGATTTGTAAGTACAGTCCGCAGAATGACTTTCAACCCGTCACTGTTATACAAGACAAACACAACCATGGTTTTCCTTTGCATCTGGCCATGTCTGATTACGTGACTTTAAGCACGTGACCCTTTTCTCTCTTCCTGTTCTTCAGGAAGGCGATCACCACGTTAGCGTTTTCTCCAGATGGGAAATATGTCGTCACAGGAGAGGTGAGTCCTTCTGATGATCAGCAGGTCTTCAAGAGCCTAATCCAGGACCAGGGTTTACTCAGTTTAGGGCGGTTAGGGAGGGTCTTTAGTCTGGGTGTTGAAGTTAATACTTGTTCTTTAAGATGCATCTTGGTCGATCAGCATAGCAGCCAGCATGTATAGGAAGGAAAGAAGACTTAATATAAAATAAAATGACTAGATTCAAAACCAAAAAGCCCCAAACGTTGCAGAGAAACAACAGAAACGAGTCCTCGTGCAAACAGAGGAGGTCTGGAGGATTAGGTTTAGAGCAACAGAAGGTCTCTCAGCATGACGAGGAGTCGACCTGCTGTTGGTACTAAATCACTGAATCGTTATCCTATTGAACCAACACTGGGCTGGGTGCTGAAACGTACAAACAAAATACACATAGACTGAAATAATCACAAATTAATGAAACTGTAGACCCAAACATCCAAACATCCATCCATCCATCTTCTCCCGTGGTCGGGTCGCGGGGTAGCAGTTCCCGCAGAGAGCCCCAAACGTTCCTTTCCCTGGCCACATCAACCAGATCCAACAAATCAATGTATTTTGGAAATGAAGGACCAGAACGTGGTAGCAGTTCAATCAGTACCACGTGTTTATAAAACATTTGTATTATTGACTAGCTGTTACTGACTACCAGTGGAATGAGCTGCCTACACATTTAAGATGTTATATTTAAGATGTTATTAAGTATTTTCCAATACAGACTGAACAAGAAGACAGACTATTACAGTACAAGGACAATGCTCACATAGTTGTATATATATTTTTGCCCTTCTTCCTCCTCCTCTTCCTCAGAGCGGCCACATGCCGGCGGTCCGAGTCTGGGACGCTTCGGAGCGTCTGCAGGTCGCCGAGCTTCAGGAACACAAGTACGGAATCTCCTGCGTCGCGTTTTCTCCAAACGGGAAATACATCGTCAGCGTGGGCTACCAGCACGACATGATGGTCAACGTCTGGAACTGGAAGGTAGACAAGTCAACGTCTGAGTGAATAATGTAGGAGGTTTTAATCAAATGAAACTGAACTCCACACGGTACAAATATGCAAAAAAACGTCTTTGAAAAACTCGTTAAAAATGAGGTTAGGTGGCTGCTGAAGAGCATTCAAACCCAGCAGGGTGATGCGTTCATGTACACGCTGTTGTTTTGAGTATTTATCTTGTGAGTAGTATTTAAGTGTATACCGTACTTTCCGGACTCTAAAGCGCACCTGCATATGAGCCGCAGCAGCTAAATGGTCCGTCTGTCTTGCTCTCGTTCTGTCTCTCGGTTCCACTTTTACTTTGGCGTGCTACCTGTCTCACTCTTTTCCCGCCTCCAGCTTTTCCTGCTGGAGCCCGCCGCTTAAAGGTGGCGGGCGCGGACCGGTCCTAGAGCCCGTAGAGTTAAAGGTGGTTAATTTTACCTGTGAAATCCATAGATTTAGGAGGTTCCCCTAGTGGCCGTTAGCGGTACAACACAAATGGGGGGAAAAGTCGCGGCTTATAGTCCGAAAAGTACGGTACTTCTTTCAGGTTTAGCCTTAAATAAAATCCCTTAATTAGGTAATTGTCCAATGTGTTATTGTGGTTGTTCGGGGGTATCTGTATACCAACCCCCCCATCCTCATGACTCACACCAAAAAGGAAAACAACAATTATAAAATAAATATAATACAAAATATTATATAGTCTGAAAAATTATAAATAATCAAAGGGAAAATGCAAACTTATATTCGCAAATGATAAACAAATACACATTTTAAAATGAATTATACATAACAGCGATCTACAAAGACGTGATTATCACATACACTGCCGTTACGTTGTGTTTCTTGTTGTGTAGACGTTGTTTAGTAGTCCAGGTGTTTATTAACGATTATTTCGAGAGACCACCGCCAGTAAACATACATTTGAGAGGGTATAGTTAAATTGTAGTCGATTTTATCTTCTTATTTTGCCAAATGTTCTCTGTGAAAGTATATTGTAGTGAAACTGCTTTGTGATCCAGCTGACCGTTGTTGTTGTTGTTGTTGTCTTGTGTGTCTTTCCATCAGAAAAACGTCGTTATTGCAGCCAATAAGGTTTCCAGTAAAGTGACGGCCGTGTCCTTCTCCGACGACAGCTCCTACTTCGTTACCGCCGGTAATCGACACGTGAAGTTCTGGTACCTGGACCACGCTAAGACGTCCAAGGTGAACGCCACCGTTCCTCTGCTGGGGCGTTCAGGGCTGCTGGGAGAACTCAGGAACAACTTCTTCAGCGATGTGGCGTGTGGTCGGGGTAAACAGGCCTCGTCCACCTTCTGCATCACTTCCTCCGGCCTGCTGTGCGAGTTCAACGACCGGAGACTCCTCGACAAGTGGGTCGAGCTGAGGGTGAGTCACAGCATTCGGTTAAAAGAGACGTTTCCAACTCTATTTACCGTATGTAGCCCCGCCCCTTTTCCTACTTCCGGTTCAAACTCAGTTAAAATGTGTTAGTTCCTCCAAATTAAACGAACGTATCTGGGGCTATTTAGCTAGCGAGCTAAGTTATCTATTTAACAACCGGCCAGCCAACATTAGCTTTCTAGTTAATAAACTATAGCTATAGGAAGCTATCTACTTAAAAAGCTATCTAGCTGTCTAGGAAAAGTTGGCTATTTACTCCACATTTTAAGCTAGCTAACGGTTGCAATCGATCAAACTTGCTAGTTAGCTTTCTTTAGCTACCGATCTTACAAACTAGCCAACAAATGTTAGCTAACTGTTTCCAAATTGGTCGCTCTCTCTTCTTGTATTATTATACGTCTCACCGGGCCAGAGGCGTACCTCAGGGCAATGTGACCGCACTGTAGTGTGTGGCTCCAGGTGGAAAAGCTGCTGTTTTCTGATGTTAACTTTATTAAGTATTTTACTGTGTGTGTCTTAATGTGAAAAGCTCTAATGTGAAGTTCCTCCTCTTCCCCCTCGCTTCCTGTGCAGAGCGTCGACTCTGCACCCGTAAGTCTCCATCTCACCGGGACTCAGTCAGTTCAGCCTTTACTAACATTAATATATAGAGTATATATATATAGTTTAATATTAGGCTGATCCTGTGATTACGGCTCAACCTAAAAAGCCACTGTTTTGCTGGCTCAGAAAACACATTAAAATTTGAATAATTCAATAAGCTGATAATCAGTAAATCATTAGCTGAACTGACTGACTCGGACCCGCCCACTTTCTTTCCTTCTCTCACCCCATTGGTCGGTTTCAAAGCACGCCGCTGTCATTCATACCCACACTCCACCTCCACGCTCAGATTCACAGCGTTCCCTGAACGCAGCATCCACCGCCTCCTCCACCAACATGCAGCATCCACTCACACTGTGCTCCTGATACTTCAAAGTACTGAAGATGCATTCAAACGCGATCTTCTAGTCTACTAATTTCTTTACAACACATGGCCTCATTCATGCTTCCACACACACACATTCACACGCTGCTGTCATAGATGGCTTTGCATCTGCAGAGCGGTTAATACACACCGTCTCTCTCTTTCTGGAGGAGCTCAGTGACACAGCCGCCTTTGTCTGGATCTTCTCCCACTCACATTCTCTCATTTACATGTTCAGTCTTTAACTCAGAGAAACACAAAGAACAAGGTCCTGCTGAGGGCACTGAGTCTGCAGAGGTGTCTTCATGAGGACTGGCATCCTTTCCAAACCGTTAGTGAAGACCCACCGTTTGAAAAAGCTGCAAACGTCCAGTATCTGACGGCATAACGTACTCCACCTGAGTCCAATAGTTCAACATTACAAAAAGGTGGTGTTAATTATATTTAAAGAATATGTAACCCTAACCTGTCCTGAACATTTCATTAAATTGTCTCGTACAGATCCTAATTTTTATATATTTTTAAATGATAATTTGAATAATGTTCCATCAGGGATGATTTCCCTGATGACACTTTGCCTCATGAGGATGCTTCCCTCACTGTTCACTCCACCACGTGCACACGCCCGGCTTTTATCTGCACAGATCTGTAGACTAGAAAAAGGCCATCCTTTGTTTTACTGAAGACGACTTCACGTCATGGCAGGGTCAACAATCATCTTCATGGTGTCGTCATAACTCAGCAAGAAGAAGCGACGTTTCTGAAATGTGATTCTGACTCACCTGTGTGCGCGTGTGTGCGTGTCCATGTGTGTGTGTGTGTCCATGTGTGTGTGTGTATGTCTTTTCTTTCTGTCCTTCCTTTTTCTTCTATCTGTCTTTCTATGTGTGTCTCTCTCGCTGTGTGTGTGTGTGTGTGTGTGTGTGTGTGTGTGTGTGTGTGTGTGTGTGTGTGTCCATCCAACCCCAGGCGTCTCAGGCCACCTCCCTCTCGGTCACGGACGAGCTGATCTTCTGTGGTTGTTCTGACGGGACGGTGCGAGCGTTCAGTCCCGTTAATCTTCACTTCCTGTGCACGCTGCCCCGCCCCCATTGCCTCGGGGCCGACATCGCCAGCATGACGGACGCTAGGTAACACACACACACACACACACACACACACACCTGACAGGCAAGGTTATTTAGTTAAGGAATCATTTTCGTCATAATCCTTGTCAATAAAACGTATTCACGGGAGATTCCTAAATAGAATATGTTATCGTCTTGCCTTAACGAATGATACCAGATAACATGTTTAGGGAAGGACCATTTGGAAAGAGATCCAACGAAAAGACACAACCCTTTCCTAAGATCCAACTTCCTTTTCTGGCTGAAATAAAACCAGACATTATTCTTGTTTTATTTATGAGACTTCGTTAAATAAGTGTTTCGTTTTAAGATGAAAAAAAAGACAAATTGCCCCCATAGGAATGTCTACGGTAATGTCGCTTTTGGATTCGTGACTCAGCGAAGATTGGACATTTAAACTGGAAATTAGACCGGCTTTCATGAAGGACAATTCAAAGTGCTCTACAAAAAGGAAAGACATTAAGAGCATAAAACACATTAAAAAGTAAAGATAATAAAACATGAATAACACAGGTACATGAATACAAGTGACCAAATATGTATATATGTTCATTTTAATTCATTCAAGAAGCTAGGAAACAACGTTGTGTCTTTTCCTTGGATCTCTTCCCATAACTGTTAGACTACTGAAGGTCCCGTGTTGAGGTCGACGAGACTACATTCACATCGTTCAATGTTCCAAACTCTCATCCAGCATCTCTGTGTAGCTGGTATCACTCTCTGTCCTACACGCCTTGTTGGAGCCCCTGCCCCCCCCCTCCCTGTGAGCCCACTGTGCTCTGATTGGTCAGCTCGCCCACTCTGTTCTGATGAGTCCACCACCGTTACAGCTGAACATAACCGGAAAAGCACGACCTTTAAAAGCAGCTGCAATGAACATGTGTATTATTTGTGAGCCCTCTCTCTCTTTATCTCCTCCTCAGTCAGCTGTTCACCTCCCGTCCAGAGGCTCGGTACCCCGACACGGTGGCCGTGACCTACGACCCCACGAGCCGCTGGCTGTCGTGCGTCTACAACGACCACAGCGTTTACGTTTGGGACGTCCGAGACCTGAAGGACCCTCGCAGGGCGGGGAAACTCTACTCCGCCCTGTACCACTCCTCCTGTGTGTGGAGCCTGGAGGTCAGCGTTATTTCAGTTAAATACAAAGAAGGCACACATTCCTCAGAGGTCAAAGGTCGCTGAGCTGAAGTGGCCAAAAAACTGAATGTGTGTAACCGTGGAAACACTCCTGTTTCTCAGTCTGTGTTTCCTCAAATTAGAAACCAATCATTTCAGTAACACATTTAATACGTTTGTGCTAGGTTTGATAAACGGCCGGTTCTTTATTTAGAACAGTTGAGGACATTTCGACAGTTACAGGGAGCAGTAGACCTTTGCAATAAGGGAACAGTAAACATTGAAACCCTCCCCAGGAATGACTTCATAATACTCTAGAATTCCACGTTATAATAACTATTACATTACAGGTCACTCGTTAGACGCTTTTATCCAAAGAGACTTCAATACTGTGACGACATGCTGACCTATCTGGACCTAAGACATTGCTATATAAAGGACCTAATCAAAAGATAACAACGTATTGATCTGTCGCCTTGAAGCACTTCAGTTCAGCCTCTGTGGTTCCTCCTGCAGGTGTACCCAGATGGAGTAGGAAAGGGAGGAGATGGAGGGGAGGTGCGTCTCCCCCCCGGGTCGTTCCTCTCCTGCTCCTCAGACAACACCATCCGACTCTGGAACACCGACGGACACAAACTGCTCACCAGGAACATCCTGAGCCACGTAGGAGAACACATCTGTGCTTTCCTCTGTCTGTAGAAATGTTAGTGTGGTGTTCAATTCGCTGATAGCAGAATCTGGCATAAATCGTCTCTTCTCGTTTTGAGATTTTTCTATTTTTATGCATCATTCTTGTTTTTATATACTTATTCTTTATTAGTTATTTTCTCACATTCCCCTTTACATCCAATAGTACTCCAATTTAGATGAACGGTTTCTTTAACAGGGGATCACAACATGTGTAAGGTCTCAAATCCTACAAATTCAACATGAGAATATGAAAAACTAAAAGGTATAGAAATCAAATCAATAATAACACTGAGAACGTAAATAAGGTCTAACAAAGATACAGTAAAAGATGGGTTATATATAAGCTCATATTACAATAATACAGTCCAATATCTTATTGTAATCGTTTTCTTTGCAATAAGTAATATTTGTCATCCTCGTTTTATTAAAGACAAACTGTAAATGAATGCTACCTGACACTCTTTGACCCCTCAGGACCTGCAGAAGGTCATCTACGTGGACGATAACGTCTCCGGCCTTTTGGACCCGGAGAGCGACACGGTGACCGGGAGCAGCTCAGAGAAGACGGGGTCCTCGAGCTCCGAGGGGCCGCAGGCCGACCAGAGCCGGGCGGGCATTAGGACCCTGAGGGTCAGTCCTGACGGGCAGCACCTGGCCTCCGGAGACCGCATGGGGGTCCTCAGGTGAGGGGGGGAGACAGGTGGAGATGTTGAACAAGTTTGAAGCAGCGACTCCCGCTCCATAAGCCGCGTTCACACCGCAGTACTTTCCCCACAAAGGTTCATGCGAACTCTTTAGTTTTCATGAACTAAGTACAGATCGCGTTCACACCAGAAAAAGTCCCTGGGGGAGGATTAGGCAAATGAAGCCGCTGACGTCACTTCTTCTTCTTCTGCTTTGGGTTTACTGGCAGGCCGCAAACCACTTCACGGCGTATACTGCCGCCCGGAGTCCCCGGCCGGAAGTCCCCGGAGTTGGGGAAGGCTTCAGTAGAAGCTGCTGGGACTCCCAGCAGCTTCTACTGAAGCCTTCCGAGTAAATCGCCAGAACGCCGACACCTCCTCATCTCCACCGCTCCCATGTTTACTTTTGTGTTGCCATAAGTTAGTCTCTCTGCGTTTCTGCGCTGGGCTAATGCTAATGCTAATAATGCTAATGCGAGGATAATAAAATGGCGGCTTCACAAAACGTTTTGGGAGCTTTACGGGGCGTGGTTTGCAATCCGCCCAGCCAATCAGGAATATAGCTCTCTTCTCACAAAAGAGCCGGGGGATAAAAAGGTTCGCATGAACTACTTTTAGTACCGGCTCTTTTTGGTGTGAACGCGAGCATGAACTAAGTTCGCATGAACCTTTGTGGGAAAAGTACCGCAGTGTGAACGCGGCTAAGGATGATTATCAAAATTATCAAAATTAAAAAGATAACCCCCAAAACCAGCTCTGCGATCAGCTTCTGTCGATCACCGGAGTACCGGATGAGTAAACTCAGCCGGTTCTGATTATCGGTGGTTTTTGTGTGCAAAAGGTCATATTTATTGTTTATTGTATATTTGTTGTAGGATCCATGATCTGGACGGGATGGAGGAGATTTTGAACGTCCAGGCTCACGACTCAGAGATTCTCTGCCTCGAGTTCTCCAAACCAGACACTGGTGAGAGACTACTTTCTCCTCTCTGTGTAAACGCAACACAATGCAACATATAGAAACACAGTAAACATCTGGTTTCCTCGGTCTGTGGTTAACACAAGCTGAGTAGATTTTAACGTTGTCTTCTACAACATGAAATATGTCAGTAGCACTGGTGAATTTAAAAACGTTGGTTGCTATCAAGTGTCTAAATGACACGCCTAAACGTCATCAGGCCCAACATTAGCCTCCTTTAGCTTAGCGGTGGTGACGTGAAGTCATGTGACCGTGCTGTAGTTCCTTTATAGCCCAACATTAGCCACCTTTAGCTTAGCGGTGGTGGCGTGAAGTCATGTGACCGTGCTGTAGTTCCTTTATAGCCCAACATTAGCCTCCTTTAGCTTAGCGGTGGTGACGTGAAGTCATGTGATCGTGCTGTAGTTCCTTTATAGCCCAACATTAGCCGTCTTTAGCTTAGTGGTGGTGAGGTGAAGTCATGTGACCGTGCTGTAGTTCCTTTATAGCCCAACATTAGCCACCTTTAGCTTAGCGGTGGTTACGTGAAGTCATGTGACCGTGCTGTAGTTCCTTTATAGCCCGACATTAGCCACCTTTAGCTTAGAGGTGGTGACGTGAAGTCATGTGACCGTGCTGTAGTTCCTTTATAGCCCGACATTAGCCACCTTTAGCTTAGCGGTGGTGACATGAAGTCATGTGACCGTGCTGTAGTTCCTTTATAGCCCAACATTAGCCGCCTTTAGCTTAGCGGTGGTGACATGAAGTCATGTGACCGTGCTGTAGTTCCTTTATAGCCCAACATTAGCCTCCTTTAGCTTAGCGGTGGTGACGTGAAGTCATGTGACCGTGCTGTAGTTCCTTTATAGCCCAACATTAGCCTCCTTTAGCTTAGCGGTGGTGACGTGGAGTCATGTGACCGTGCTGTAGTTCCTTTATAGCCCGACATTCGCCTCCTTTAGCTTAGCGGTGGTGACGTGAAGTCATGTGACCGTGCTGTAGTTCCTTTATAGCCCAACATTAGCCGTCTTTAGCTTAGCGGTGGTGACGTGGAGTCATGTGACCGTGCTGTAGTTCCTTTATAGCCTACACAGCTAATTGATTAGCTTCTACAAAATCATAAAGTGGTGTTAATATGTGAAGATTATCCGGCTAAATGAAACGTGTAACTATCATAAACGTTTGATTGACACAGAGATTATTTTCTGCACAAAGTCCAATTGACCTTTTTGTCGGGGGCACCAGGGAGATGCTAACTCCCATGTTTGCGTAAAACAATCCGTCATCACTCTCTAACAGATAAAGGCTGTGCAATAATAGACGGAATAGAAATAGAAAAAAAACACAATCTTGCATTTTGTTCATCAGGTTCTCAGGCAAGTAAATAATCAGGAAGGATCTAAAAAGCAATTTATGCCTGCAAGTCAAAATAGTGGGAATATCAGCCACGCTACCTCACCTTTCCCATGACCTGCGCCGGCGTGTCCTCTGCCCCTGAGCAAGGCAGTGATCCTGCAGGGAGGATGCACTGAGACTGACCTCCACCTCGCTCTGATGGAGCTTCTGTCGTGGTCTTTGTGTCCATTGGATTCATCCAATCAGAGATAAGACTGCATCGTGTGTCACTTTGATCTAAAAAGAGCTGTTGTGATCAGAGGATTCACTCGTGACGGTGAGGTTGTTTTTGCAGTACGTGTGAGAATGTTAAAGTTAGTACTGACAACAGGAGAAGATTAAACCCTAGTGTTACACATTTATTGCACATTTTGTTGTTTTTTAGGGCTGAATCTGTTTGTTATTTGGATTTAACGAGATGTTGTGGAGTAATAAAACGTAAAATCTATTAAATTCATAAAAAGTAACACTAGCATAAAATAAACGTCTTCACATCTCCACCTGAATAACACAGCTTGGTGCCAGACCATGAGAGGGAGGTAAGATATTATGAAACTATAACTTATCATTTAAATAAGTAAATAATATTAATGATAATTGGATGTCCAAAAACTCTCAATAAGAGTAATGAGGGCTATTTGGTGGGAACTGGCCCTTGTGAAGATTATAACTATAATGTGAGGGGTAAAATGTTATAAAGAAATAAAACATGGTATTCCACGTTTATTTTCCATATAAATTACAATTTATTCATATACATAATTTCAAGAAACATAGGCAGAACACATTCAATAAAATATGGATAAATAAAGGGGGAAAAGCGTTGAAGATTTGGTTCAAAGTTCAAACTAATTCTCCATCCTAGTGGGACTGAAACTTATTTTGACTGCTTCTGAAACCTTTCACACACACACACACACACACACACACACACACACACACACACACACACACACACTATAAAACGGGCCTGTAAAGCTGTAACTGTTGGATAGTAAAACCTGCAAACTCAACAATAAGAAGCATTTCTGTCGACAAGGAAACAGGAACAGAGAGAGGAATGCTGAGGCTCGTAAACACACACACACACACACACACACACACACACACACACACACACAGTTTAAGTGCTGAGTGAGAACACGCCAGCTCAGCAATCCGAACACAACGTTAAATCTTCTCAGACTGGAAAGAAACACACAATCTACGTCTCACACCTTTTTGTATATTTTATTTAACTTTACAAAAACCTTTGACCTGTTGAGTTCACACAGAAACCTGCAAAGGAGATCTGAAACAGCTGTTGTCAAAAAGGGGATGTGGGAGAGAAAGTCCCTCTGGAGGAACACAGGGATTTGAGGCTCTGCAGACCATTGACATGCACTACAACCTACAGAGCCCTCTATCGGTCCAGAGACTACAGATGAGACACCGCCTCTTGGCTAACTCTGTTGATTAATGTGCACTGTCCCTTTAAAGGTCACCTGTTATGCACAATGTCTCTTCTACATCAACACGTGTCCCCTCTTCTTCATGTCTCTTCTACATCAACATGTGTCCCCTCTTCTTCATGTCTCTTCTACATCAACATGTGTCCCCTCTTCTTCATGTCTCTTCTACATCAACATGTGTCCCCTCTTCTTCATGTCTCTTCTACATCAACATGTGTCCCCTCTTCTTCATGTCTCTACATCAACATGTGTCCCCTCTTCTTCATGTCTCTTCTACATCAACATGTGTCCCCTCTTCTTCATGTCTCTACATCAACATGTGTCCCCTCTTCTTCATGTCTCTTCTACATCAACATGTGTCCCCTCTTCTTCATGTCTCTACATCAACATGTGTCCCCTCTTCTTCATGTCTCTTCTACATCAACATGTGTCCCCTCTTCTCCATGTCTCTTCTACATCAACATGTGTCCCCTCTTCTTCATGTCTCTTCTACATCAACATGTGTCCCCTCTTCTTCATGTCTCTTCTACATCAACATGTGTCCCCTCTTCTACATCAACATGTGTCCCCTCTTCTCCATGTCTCTTCTACATCAACATGTGTCCCCTCTTCTTCATGTCTCTTCTACATCAACATGTGTCCCCTCTTCTTCATGTCTCTTCTACATCAACATGTGTCCCCTCTTCTACATCAACATGTGTCCCCTCTTCTTCATGTCTCCTCTACATCAACATGTGTCCCCTCTTCTTCATGTCTCTTCTACATCAACATGTGTCCCCTCTTCTTCATGTCTCTTCTACATCAACATGTGTCCCCTCTTCTTCATGTCTCTTCTACATCAACATGTGTCCCCTCTTCTCCATGTCTCTTCTACATCAACATGTGTCCCCTCTTCTTCATGTCTCTTCTACATCAACATGTGTCCCCTCTTCTTCATGTCTCTTCTACATCAACATGTGTCCCCTCTTCTTCATGTCTCTTCTACATCAACATGTGTCCCCTCTTCTCCATGTCTCTTCTACATCAACATGTGTCCCCTCTTCTTCATGTCTCTTCTACATCAACATGTGTCCCCTCTTCTCCATGTCTCTTCTACATCAACATGTGTCCCCTCTTCTTCATGTCTCTTCTACATCAACATGTGTCCCCTCTTCTCCATGTCTCTTCTACATCAATATGTGTCCCCTCTTCTTCATGTCTCTTCTACATCAACATGTGTCCCCTCTTCTTCATGTCTCTTCTACATCAACATGTGTCCCCTCTTCTTCATGTCTCTTCTACATCAACATGTGTCCCCTCTTCTTCATGTCTCTTCTACATCAACATGTGTCCCCTCTTCTTCATGTCTCTTCTACATCAACATGTGTCCCCTCTTCTTCATGTCTCTTCTACATCAACATGTGTCCCCTCTTCTTCATGTCTCTTCTACATCAACATGTGTCCCCTCTTCTCCATGTCTCTTCTACATCAACATGTGTCCCCTCTTCTCCATGTCTCTTCTACATCAACATGTGTCCCCTCTTCTTCATGTCTCTTCTACATCAACATGTGTCCCCTCTTCTTCATGTCTCTTCTACATCAACATGTGTCCCCTCTTCTTCATGTCTCTTCTACATCAACATGTGTCCCCTCTTCTTCATGTCTCTTCTACATCAACATGTGTCCCCTCTTCTTCATGTCTCTTCTACATCAACATGTGTCCCCTCTTCTTCATGTCTCTTCTACATCAACATGTGTCCCCTCTTCTTCATGTCTCTTCTACATCAACATGTGTCCCCTCTTCTTCATGTCTCTTCTACATCAACATGTGTCCCCTCTTCTTCATGTCTCTTCTACATCAACATGTGTCCCCTCTTCTCCATGTCTCTTCTACATCAACATGTGTCCCCTCTTCTTCATGTCTCTTCTACATCAACATGTGTCCCCTCTTCTCCATGTCTCTTCTACATCAACATGTGTCCCCTCTTCTTCATGTCTCTTCTACATCAACATGTGTCCCCTCTTCTTCATGTCTCTTCTACATCAACATGTGTCCCCTCTTCTTCATGTCTCTTCTACATCAACATGTGTCCCCTCTTCTCCATGTCTCTTCTACATCAACATGTGTCCCCTCTTCTTCATGTCTCTTCTACATCAACATGTGTCCCCTCTTCTTCATGTCTCTTCTTCATCAACATGTGTCCCCTCTTCTCCATGTCTCTTCTACATCAACATGTGTCCCCTCTTCTCCATGTCTCTTCTACATCAACATGTGTCCCCTCTTCTCCATGTCTCTTCTACATCAACATGTGTCCCCTCTTCTTCATGTCTCTTCTACATCAACATGTGTCCCCTCTTCTTCATGTCTCTTCTACATCAACATGTGTCCCCTCTTCTTCATGTCTCTTCTACATCAACATGTGTCCCCTCTTCTCCATGTCTCTTCTACATCAACATGTGTCCCCTCTTCTTCATGTCTCTTCTACATCAACATGTGTCCCCTCTTCTTCATGTCTCTTCTTCATCAACATGTGTCCCCTCTTCTCCATGTCTCTTCTACATCAACATGTGTCCCCTCTTCTTCATGTCTCTTCTACATCAACATGTGTCCCCTCTTCTCCATGTCTCTTCTACATCAACATGTGTCCCCTCTTCTTCATGTCTCTTCTACATCAACATGTGTCCCCTCTTCTCCATGTCTCTTCTACATCAACATGTGTCCCCTCTTCTCCATGTCTCTTCTACATCAACATGTGTCCCCTCTGTGGAAAGAGACTCTGAAAGTTTCTCTCTCTCTTTGATCCATTTCTATAAAAACCTGTCTGAAAACGAGCTGATCAGATTTTGGTCACTTTATGATGTCATAACGATGTGTTGTCTTGTGTAACCATTAGCCAATCAGCAACAAGGTACTTATCACCTGAATCTCCTCTAGAGCTCCATTGAGTTCTTTGTAACCAGATCTCTCTCAGAGGGGCGTGGGGAGGGGCTCCTTGTCTTCATCTAAAGTAGCAGACAGAGAATCAGCACTTTGGAAACAGGGCTGAAACAGAGGGGATTATGGGTAATGCTGCAATGATCTGGTGTTTCAGCCAATCAGAGACAGGCTCTGTATATCCCTGAGACCTGGGATATATGGATGAAAAACAGAATAATAGGAACCCTTTGATGTAATGAATCAGGAAAGGAAAACCCCCCGAAACACAATGGCACCTTCTTTGATCCCACCTTTCCTCCGTGTGTCTCTCAGGTCTCCAGTTGTTAGCCACGGCCAGTCGGGACCGTCTGATCCACATCCTGGACGCGGGCCGGGAGTACAGCCTGGTGCAGACGCTGGACGAACACTCGTCCTCCATCACGGCCGTACGATTCGCCGGTCAGTCACGCGACCTCTGACCCCACGGCACAAAACAAAACCTTTGTACACATGAGCCTTTTAGGAAGCGCCCTCCGGCTCTCCGTCTGCTGACCTTTCTCCATGCTTTGCGATGCACTCTCACCGGTCCTCTGACTGTGTGTTGGATTTGCATTATCCCCCTTTTTGTGCACAATTTCATCGTTTAATCTAAATGTATTTTTTACATGTCTACTATTTGCTATGTCTAGTTTGTTTTAATGTCATTGACTGGTACACGTGTTATCTGTGTGATATCAACGCTCTGTGAAGTGTCCATGTGAAGCACCTTGCACTTATTGTACGAGAGGTGCTGTGCAACTAAAGATTATTATCATCGCGTTAAAGATGTCTGCTGCTCCTCTCTGACATCACGCCTTCTTCCTGCCTTTCAGCCAATGAGGGCAAAGTGAGGATGATCAGCTGTGGAGCCGATAAGAGCGTCTACTTCCGCACCGCTCAGCAGGTGAGAGGAGGCAACGCGACTTCCACGACACACACATATCGGATACATCGAATAAATGAACATATTAAAGAAATTACACGACGAGAGGAAGAGGGTAAAAGGACATGTCCAGCTACTCCATTCATCAATTTAGTTAATCGAGTTATTGTATTTGGAGGACCTGGTAACTATCGATATGAACTCAAATACTTCTTCAGTATTATCCAGTTCTCCTGTTTACTTCTCCTCCGCTCCACCTCAGAGAGAAATGTGTTACGGTGGAACTGGTTCTTTAAGTTCCTTACAGAGAGAAATCCCTCATCAGCTCTGTCCGACCCCTCAAAGCTCGACGAGACACGCTGCTCTATGCAGAAAGATATATCGTTTTATTGGCCGATGGAAACAGTTGGGGTTCAAGTCGGAAGATGTGTATAAATAAACATAACATGTACAGCATGAATATATATATGAACATCGTTATTATCTAATAATCAAATCTTGCAGAGTCTTGGTTCCTCTGGCGCTCCAATCGTCTTTACATGTGGATGTTCACTTTACGTGCTTCCGACTAACATTAACAACCCCGTCTATATTCTGTTGTGTTTGTGTTCTGTGTTGCCCTGTTGGAGGAGCCTCGGATTGAATTTCATCTTTTCTTCTTCTGTGGTGTCGCAGCTGGAGGAGGGTCTGCAGTTCACTCGCACTCATCACGTGGTGAGGAAGACGACGCTGTACGACATGGACGTGGAGCCCACCAGGAAGTACGCAGCGGTGGGCTGTCAGGACCGCAGCATCAGGTAACACACACACACACTCACTCACACACACTCTCACTCTCTCACACACACACACTCTCACTCACACACACACACACCATTACACGCACACACACACACACACTCACACACACACACACACACACCATTACACACGTACACACACATGCACACACATATGCACACACACACACACGCACACACACACACACACACACACACTCTCTCTCACTCACACACACACACACACACACACACTCTCCCTCACACACATATACACACACCATTACACGCACACTCACACACACACTCACTCACTCACTCACGCACATACACACACACACACACACACACCATTACACACGCACACATACACACACACACACACACACACGCCATTACACACACCATTACACACATATGCACACACACATACCCACACACACACACACACGCACGCACACGCACACACACACACACCTGTCTGAGAGTGTGTGTGTGTGTGTGTGTAGTCTGCAGGCAGGATTATTACCCAGCAGGCACCAGGAGGAAGATTAGGATTATCTCCCATGATCCCGTCTCGTTATTTCATTTCCTCTCCTTCTCTTCCTTCCTTTACCTCTCTCTGTTTCCTACATTTTTCCTCTGCTTTATTTACCTTTCTTTTATCTCCTCTAACCCACTTTTCTGGTTTCCTTTTCATTTCCTCTCCTTCCTTTGTTGATTAGAAACAACATCCTGCTGCTTCTTCTCTGTTACCTCGTCACGTTAGAAGTCTGATGTGCTGTGGGAACTCCTTTGCCACGAAAGTCAACAGCAAATAGTTTCTGCATCTTTTTAATAACTTCCATGTTTACTGGCGGTTTTCCAGGTTTGATTTGAATATTTTAACGTCAGCAGCAGAACTTCAAATTCCCAGAGCAGCACCTGAACGCACCACGAACACAGAGACAGACAGCAGCCGTCACTAAATCATGAATGTGTCCGCTCTGGCTTTCCTCTCTGTGTGTTTACCAGTTTGATTAGACTGCCCCCTGCTGGTCGGAGTGGGGAAATGAGAGAAGCGCGACAGAACAATTTACAGATAAATAATACAAATAAAATAATTAGAGGTGCATACACTAATAAAGGAAAACAATTAAACAACATTTAAACTCTAGATGAGCTTTATAATTAAACAAAAATATAAACGCAACACTTTTGTTTTTGCTCCCATTTTTCATGAGATGAACTCAAAGATCTAAAACATTTTTTATAAACACAAAATAACCATTTCTTTCAAATATTGTTCAAAAATGTGTGATCGTGAGCACTTCTCCTTTGCCGAGATAATCCATCCCACCTCACAGGTGTGGCATATCAAGATGCTGATTAGACAGCGTGATTATTGCACAGGTGTGCCTTAGGCTGGCCACCATAGAAGGCCACTCTGAAACGTGCAGTTTTGTGACCAATATTTGAGAGAAATGGTTATTTTGTGTTTATAGAAAATGTTTTAGATCTTTAAGTTCATCTCATGAAAAATGGGAGCAAAAACAAAAGTGTTGCGTTTATATTTGTGTTCAGTGTATGTAAATGGGCCCCAAAAAACACACCGATTAAAGGTGGGGTAGGTAATTTTGAGAAACCGGCTCGAGATCGCGAGAATTTGAAAATACACAGCCGGAAAAAATCTGCCACTTCCTCACAGAGCCCCTCCTCCAACACACACGAACGCGCACATGACCAATGAGGGCACGAGATAAGTGTGTGCCCCGATGGAAGGCTGACAGGCAGGTAGGCCATCCAGTCACTTTAGCCGGCTCAGATGATTGGTCGTGCTTTTTACAGCGCCACGGCTTCCACAGATTAGACATTTTATGGATTTGTTGTCAAAGCACTTCAGATATTCATTGCTATCGGGATGTTCAGAGCATTCCATGGAATATAACAACAAGTGTTTCTCGAGCCGGTTTCTCAAACGTACCTACCCCACCTTTAAGCGAGTTGGAAAGGAATTTGACTTAAACAATTTGTATACCTTCATATTGATGTCATAAATTATTACAGACACACACACTGCACAATGAAGAATTATTGTGAGACAACTTATTGGACTTGTACTATAACTTTATTATGTTCTCCTCCTCCTCCTCCTCCTCCTCCTCCTCCTCCTCCTCCTCCTCCTCCTCCTCCTCCTGCAGGATCTTCAACATCAGTAACGGTAAACAGAAGAAGATGTATAAAGGCTCTCAGGGCGAGGACGGGACTCTCATTAAGGTAAGGTCACGACGTTTAGCTCAAATGCTTTATAGATTACTAATAACAATTTAGCTTCAGGTGTAAACTCACTCCTCCTCTTCATCCTCCTCTTCCTCCTCTTCCTCCTCCTCCTCCTCCTCCTCCTCCTCCTCCTCCTCCTCAGGTGCAGATCGACCCCTCCGGTCTCTACATCGCCACTTCCTGTTCGGATAAGAACATCAGCATATTTGATTTCTACTCCGGAGAGTGTGTGGCCACCATGTTCGGACACTCCGGTCAGTAGTGTGTGTGTGTGTGTGTGTGTGTGTGTGTGTGTGTGTGTGTGTGTGTGTGTGTGTGTGTGTGTGTGTGTGTGTGTGTGGTGTGTGTGTGTGTGTGTGTGTGTGTGTGTGTGTGTGTGTGTGTGTGTGTGTGTGTGTGTGTGTGTGTGTGTGTGTGTGTGTGTGTGTGTGTGTAGTCTTTCAGGTTCTCTGCTGAGTGAAATAGTAAACATACACACACACACACACACTGAGCGCATCCTGTCCGTCCGGTTGTCCCTGCAGGGCTTCCATCCATCTGTCAGCAGCTTCAGTCAGCCTGTAAAAACTCCCACAATGCTTTGAGCTGCACGTGTGTGTGTGTGTGTGTGTGTGTGTGTGTGTGTGTGTGTGTGTGAATATGTTCTTGTAAGTGTGTCTTTATGAGTGGTTTAGTAACGTTCTTCACACACATGTTCTTGTCCTGTCCTCAGAGATAGTGACGGGGCTGAAGTTCACCAGTGACTGCAGACACCTGATCACAGTGTCTGGAGACAGGTACGCCTCAACACACACACATGTTCGCTACACAGTCAACTGAGTGTGTGTGTGTGTGTGTGTTAGCTTCAGACGGATTGATCCTCATGAAAACTGTCTTTATTTTAAATTGTACAAACTCAGCGCTTCACAACATATCATACATTCAAACATGACAACATTAATCAATGCGAGTTCATTGAAAACCTGTGTGTGTGTGCGTGTGTGTGTGTGTGTGTGGGCATGTGTGTGTGCGTGTGTGTGTGCAGCTGTATCTTCGTGTGGCGTCTCTGTCCAGAGTTGACCATCCGGATGAGGCAGCGACTCGCCGACCTCCGACCTCCCAGCAGTGTTCAGATCTCCCAGAATGCACCTCAGCAGAAAGTGGCGAACCTCGGGTAAATGTTTGGCTTGCTTCACAGCTGCTGGTCATTTGAAAAAACACTAGCCTCCATCGAGGAATACCAAAAGTAGTCATAGTACAGCATTTAAATATAGAAGTCATAGCGTATGAAAAAACTCTTTAAGTTAGGAGGAGGAAGGACATATTAAAATACATTTACATTTTATTTATGATATGTTTGTGTTTGCAGCAGGGAGGCGCCGTCTCCTCGAGTCGTCACCATGTCGTCTGACAGCGATAAGGAGGAGGAAGAGGAGGATGAGGAAGAGCGAGGCGTTCCTTATAAAGTCACAGCAGGGTGCCTGGAGGAAGAGGAGGAGACAGGTGTGTGTACATGCTAAACCTTAAAGGAGACGTGGCCGTTTCCACTGATCATAATTCCATTGTTCGCCGCGATCCCAACGGTCTGTCATCAGCCCGGAGGAGAGATCAGCTGAGCTGCCTGCACTGAGTGTGTGAGGAAGTCCGTGGATTGGTTAATTTGGACCAATCAGCCCGGCCATAGCTCTGGGCGTGGCTACTGGGTATCCCTACGTAGCGATACCCAGGAAGTAAACAATGGAACATGAGAAATGTCCAGCGAGGCGTTCTGGGGCAGCAGACGGGTCTTCTCTGAGTCCCGGAGCGTCCACACTACGGCTCCAAAAATAGCTTGGAGCTGGGCGTGTCTGGAGCTTGGGGATTTTATTCAGGCAACACGACCAACAACCAATCACATGAATCTCCCGCCCCCGAGATACAAAGCAAAAACCCCGGGATTTTATGCGAGCAATATATATATATATAAACTCCCCAAACAGGAGAAAACCTACCAGTTTCCCCCACTGTCTCTGCCACCTCCCTCCATGCTGGTTCCTCCGGTTTGTATCCCGGTAGGTGAAGAGGGTCTGGTCATACAAAACCGGGTGAGTTGCCACGGCGATAGTTAGTTTCTCCTCCGACTTTTTTTGAAATATAGAAATGAACGGCGGGATATCTCTCCCAGCTTAGACGCGGTTTGATTGGCTTCAGCTGTCAGATTTTCCGAAACGGGATTTGATTGGCTGGCGCTGGCTACTCCGGCGTCTCCGGCAGAGCGGTCCGTCTCCGTCAGAAGTTGATGTTCAACTTCTGACGGAGACGGACCGCTCTGCTACCCACAATTCAGTTCGGCGAAAAAGCGAGGCAACGTGACGTCACCCCGTTGAAAGTGAATGGGCAGATTGGAGCTGTCGACGCTGTCGTGTGGACGGCCGCTTCATAACACGAGGGGACGGGTCAGAACCAGAAGAGCACGACATGGGCCCTTTAAATACAATGAAATGTGTTGATCATCCAAAAGCGTATTAATACAAAACGATATAAAGAATTTTAAAACAATGCATGTGGTTGGTGTGAGGAAGAGAACCAGCACGCACGATGGAACATTAAGAGTTTACCAAATCGTGTTCTCCCTGCAGAAATGTCCGATGAGCAGTTTGCCTCGCAGCGCGGCAGAGACGGCAAGGTCAGTGCAACTTTAGAGATTACCGTCTTTAATATTTCTTATTCTCTTTTTGCAATAAAAACGGAAGTCTGAGGAGTAAACATTAGTGTTGGAATCAGTTAGCAAGTGTCCCCTCTTCTTCATGTCTCTTCTACATCAACATGTGTCCCCTCTTCTTCATGTCTCTTCTACATCAACATGTGTCCCCTCTTCTCCATGTCTCTTCTACATCAACATGTGTCCCCTCTTCTCCATGTCTCTTCTACATCAACATGTGTCCCCTCTTCTTCATGTCTCTTCTAAATCAACATGTGTCCCCTCTTCTTCATGTCTCTTCTACATCAACATGTGTCCCCTCTTCTTCATGTCTCTTCTACATCAACATGTGTCCCCTCTTCTCCATGTCTCTTCTACATCAACATGTGTCCCCTCTTCTCCATGTCTCTTCTACATCAACATGTGTCCCCTCTTCTCCATGTCTCTTCTACGTCAACATGTGTCCCCTCTTCTTCATGTCTCTTCTACATCAACATGTGTCCCCTCTTCTTCATGTCTCTACTACATCACCATGTGTCCCCTCTTCCCCATGTCTCTTCTACATCAACATGTGTCCCCTCTTCTCCATGTCTCTTCTACATCAACATGTGTCCCCTCTTCTTCATGTCTCTTCTACATCAACATGTGTCCCCTCTTCTTCATGTCTCTTCTACATCAACATGTGTCCCCTCTTCTCCATGTCTCTTCTACATCAACATGTGTCCCCTCTTCTTCATGTCTCTTCTACATCAACATGTGTCCCCTCTTCTTCATGTCTCTTCTACATCAACATGTGTCCCCTCTTCTCCATGTCTCTTCTACATCAACATGTGTCCCCTCTTCTTCATGTCTCTTCTCTTATTTTCATCTAAAGTAACAGACAGAGAATCAACACTTTGGAAACAGGGCTGAAACAGAGGGGATTGTGGGTAATGCTGCAATGACCTGTTTGGTGTTTCAGCCAATCAGAGACAGGCTCTGTATATCTCTGAGACCTGGGATGTATGGATGATTGTGTTCTCTGTATTTGGGGTTCTTCAGGAGGATTGTGGGAGTCGCCTCCCTCGCCGGCGCTGGTCCCGCAGGACGGTGGGAGACGGGGTCCTGATGGTGAAGTCCATGCTGGACCTGAGGCTGCTGGACTCGTTCTGCCCCGAGAAACAGGAGCAGGAGGTAAAACGTTGTTGTTTTTCACATGCCTCTACGTAACGCCTCTAAAGTAAAACAAGAGTTAACCGTGTGTCTGTGTAACCCAGGGGAAGACGTGCCCTCTGGATGTTAGCCCCTCCCCCTGCACTAAGAGGCGGAGCCCAGGTGTGGAGGCGGGGCTTCACAGGGCCAATCAGGAGCTGGGGAGCACCGTCAGTCTGCAGGTCCCGTCTGCATGGGTGAGAACAGGCAACATCTAACGTTAAGATTGACTTACAAGCTTGTTCTGGGGCTAGTGACGTCACGACAGGAAGAAGGCTTTAGTGTGATATCTTGTTTCATCAGTCACTTCATCACTTCTTTGGTATTATTATTTACATTTGTATTCTATTTTATCTTTATTTGTACCTTGTGTGAATCCTGTTTCTCCCTCTGACCCTGTTGCTGCTATAAACGCCTGCATTTACCCAAGGGGATAAATAAAGTTCCATCTTATCTTAAAGCATTTAATCACAAGTATCTCCGCAGCATGCTCAGATCAATGACCTTGTGTCTGATTCTGTCTGAAGGCTGAGGGCAGTGAGGCAAGGACCAATCAGAGGCCAGACTTTATCCAGCTGTCCAATCAGAGCCCAGACATGGAGGCTGTGGTTCTGTATCCCGACCAATGGGAGGACAGAGTGAGCCTGGCAGGAAGGTAGGAATGTTTCCTGATTTCATCCTCAGCATACTTTGTACTTTTAGTATCGACTGCAGCTGCCCTTATAAAGTAGATACTGTTGCATGCTGGGACCTCGTTCCTCCCAGTCAGAGGATTGTTAGTCTGAAAAAAGCCAAACATGCATGCTTGCACGTGCACAAATGTGACAGGATACAGTTGGACATCCTGGTATTTTTATTATTGGGAGAAAAAAATATATAATTTTCGGATGTGTTAAAAGTGTTGTAGTATGAGTGTTGGAACGCACACATTAAAGGTCACCTATTATGCAAAATCCACTTCTTCATGTCTCTTCTACATCACCCCTTATCACCTGAATCTCCTCTAGAGCTCCTTTGAGTTCTTTGAAACCAAATGTCTCTTTGAGGGGCGTGGGGAGGGGCTCCTTATTTTCATCTGAAGTAACAGACAGAGAATCAGCACTTTGGGAACAGGGCTGAAACAGAGGGCATTATGGGTAATGCTGCAATGATCTGTTTGGTGTTTCAGCCAATCAGAGACAGGCTCTGTATATATCTAAGACCTGGGATGTATTGATGAAAAACTGTTTAATAGGGGACCTTTAAAGTAAGCCCCGCCTCTTCCTGTCAGTGAGTTCCAGGTGAAGGAGGCGTGTCCTGCAGGCGAACGTCAGGACAAACCCAGTCCAGACAGCGGCTGCTCGTTGGGATTCAGCTCCAGACTGTCCAGTCCTGTGAGACCGGCAGGAGACGGTGAGACAGTGAGACAGAGAGACAGAGAGACAGAGAGACAGGACACAGAGACAAATCTTTAATTATGGCTAACAATGGTTTCCTCTCGGCTGAGGTAGGGACGTTGATGTTTTGATTTAGCGAAAAAAATATGATTTTACACTTTAGAAAAAGCTGATATTTCATATTTAAATCCAGTGCACCATTTTATCTGTTCTATTGTGTTGCTCTGTTGGAGGAGCAGGTGACCTCAGATTTTCATTGGCACATCCACACCGTAGCACACATGACAATAAAAGCCTTAAGCCTTGAATCAGTGCTCGACATTGATTTAAGCTTTGACTGCTATCGTAGCTCAGGATCTGCTGGTGAATTGATGTGTTTATCAACTCCTAATAACCGCATAATCATTTATTTTATTTTTATTATCATACATTTGACCTCCTTGTGTCTATGAACTTGATGTAATATACGTACAAAGATACAGACATTTCCTTTTCCTGTCGCTTACCTGATGTAATCGTCTTTTTCCTTCGTGTCCTCTCTCAGATTCGGAGCCCACGGAGCCTCTCAGTATGGATGGAAACTCCTCCGAGATGGAGATGGATGAGGATGAAGATGAGGGAGGAGGAAGAAGAAGAAGAGGAGAAGAACAGGTCAAGGCCTCTCAGGTCGTCCCTCAGACTCCAGACCAGGAAACTTTCCTGAAGGAAAACTTCGGGACACTGGCCGACCTCTCGGGCTTAGGTAAAGCAGGACACAACTCCACGAACAACACGAAACATTAACCCTGTCAGCACCTTATTTACTTTAGACTTTAAACTTGAACTTGTAATGGTCTCGAAGGACTTTAGACCTGGACTTGTAATGGTCTCGAAGGACTTTAGACCTGGACTTGTAATGGTCTCGAAGGACGTTAGACTTGAACTTGTAATGGTCTCGAAGGACTTTAGACCTGGACTTGTAATGGTCTCGAAGGACTTTAGACTTGAACTTGTAATGGTCTCGAAGGACGTTAGACTTGAACTTGTAATGGTCTCGAAGGACTTTAGACCTGGACTTGTAATGGTCTCGAAGGACGTTAGACCTGGACTTGTAATGGTCTCGAAGGACTTTAGACCTGGACTTGTAATGGTCTCGAAGGACTTTAGACCTGGACTTGTAATGGTCTCGAAGGACTTTAGACCTGGACTTGTAATGGTCTCGAAGGACTTTAGACTTGAACTTGTAATGGTCTCGAAGGACTTTAGACCTGGACTTGTAATGGTCTCGAAGGACGTTTAGACCTGGACTTGTAATGGTTTCGAAGGACTTTAGACTTGAACTTGTAATGGTCTCGAAGGACTTTAGACCCGGACTTGTAATGGTCTCGAAGGACTTTAGACCTGGACTTGTAATGGTCTTGAAGGACTTTAGACTTGAACTTGTAATGGTCTCGAAGGACTTTAGACTTGAACTTGTAATGGTCTCGAAGGACTTTAGACTTGAACTTGTAATGGTCTCGAAGGACTTTAGACCTGGACTTGTAATGGTCTCGAAGGACGTTAGACCTGGACTTGTAATGGTCTCGAAGGACTTTAGACCTGAACTTGTAATGGTCTCGAAGGACTTTAGACTTGAACTTGTAATGGTCTCGAAGGACGTTAGACTTGGACTTGTAATGGTCTCGAAGGACTTTAGACCTGGACTTGTAATGGTCTCGAAGGACTTTAGACCTGGACTTGTAATGGTCTCGAAGGACTTTAGACCTGGACTTGTAATGGTCTCGAAGGACTTTAGACCTGGACTTGTAATGGTCTCGAAGGACTTTAGACCTGGACTTGTAATGGTCTCGAAGGACTTTAGACTTGGACTTGT
The DNA here is from genome assembly GCA_036324585.1 of Champsocephalus esox. NCBI lineage: Eukaryota > Metazoa > Chordata > Actinopteri > Perciformes > Channichthyidae > Champsocephalus > Champsocephalus esox. The sequence continues at coordinate 35,129,525 of CM070494.1, forward strand.
AATGGTCTCGAAGGTCTTTAGACCTGGACTTGTAATGGTCTCGAAGGACTTTAGACTTGAACTTGTAATGGTCTCGAAGGACTTTAGACTTGAACTTGTAATGGTCTCGAAGGACTTTAGACTTGAACTTGTAATGGTCTCGAAGGACTTTAGACTTGAACTTGTAATGGTCTCGAAGGACTTTAGACTTGAACTTGTAATGGTCTCGAAGGACTTTAGACTTGAACTTGTAATGGTCTCGAAGGACTTTAGACTTGAACTTGTGGTTGTCTCGAAGGATTTTAGACCTGGACTTTATTGAATATTGACATAATTGTTTCGAAGGACTTTGGACTTGAGTTTTTAGTTGTCTTGAAGGACTTTAGACTTGGACTTGTAATTGTCTCAAAGGACTTTAGTCTTGAACTTCTGATTGTCTTGAAGGACTTTAGTCTTGAACTTCTGATTGTCTTGAAGGACTTACAAAAGGCGGTGTTTACACGAGAACGAAGCAGGTTGTATCTGCTGCTTTTCTCTCACGTATAGCCTGTTCGTTCACATGAGGCCGTAACGGAACCGCAGAAACGGACCCCGCAAACGATAACGGGTCCCAAGGTGTATAGATCTGCAACCGGAACGCTCTGGGGGGCCAAACGGCTCTGTGTGTACGCCCTTTACGATCATTTCCTGATAACGATGAAGCCATAGCCCCGCCTCTCCCCACCTCTGCTGCTCACTGCTGGAGCATGCTCAGTAGCTACTGTCATTAGCTACTGACCATGCTCCAGATGTTAGTGCAACATCTACAGCTCCTCGACCACAACCATCAGCAACAAGTGGACATGCTAAATCCACCACGGGGCATGAACAGAAGGGAAACCATGGCAACCATACTCGGGGGTCTTCTTCGCTGCTTTTGGTGTATTTTGTGGCGAAAGTACAGCGCCACCTACAGGCCCGGCACATGTACTACAGCGTTTCCAGTGGTCTCGTGTGAACGGACACGTGAAATGAGCCGAATGCGTGTGAACGGAAGACTTTTTTGAAAACGAATTTGGTGCGTAAACGTTACCGTGTAAATGGGGTCTAAGACTCAGACTTGTATTTATAATTGTTTTGAACCGTAAGACTTGGGTTGAAGACTTTCCTTTGACTCGACGTGTGATGAACTTTGATCGTTGTAGTCCTGACAGAGCTGAACTTTAACGGACAGGAAGCCAAGATTGTGATGTTTTCTGGTGTGTTTTCCGTAGGGAGTCCCAGCAGGGCGTCTCACAGCTCCAGCGAGAGCCTCAGCATCTCCTCCAGGTTCCTCTCCCAGAACCCAGCTGGAAGGTAGAGCTGAAAGACGGTTGATCAAAAAAACATCTGGTCCTTCGTCTGGTCTGTTGTGTTTCTGATGACAAAGTCTTTTATCTCCCCCGCAGCCGGACTGTGCTTCCTCTCCCGTCTCGAGGAGGAGGATCGGAGGCGAAAGCCCGTCCTCTGGTCTCAGAAGTCCGACCTTTAATGGAGGAGACCCGGACCCAGGACAGGAAGTTGTCATGGAACCAGGACCAGAACCAGAACCTCAATCAGGACCAAACCTTTTCAACTAAGGACCAGAAGCAGAACCTCAATCAGGACCAAACCTTTTCAACTAAGGACCAGAAGCAGAACCTCAATCAGGACCAAACCTTTTCAACTAAGGACCAGAAGCAGAACCTCAATCAGGACCAAACCTTTTCAACTAAGGACCAGAAGCAGAACCTCAATCAAGACCAAACGCAGGACAACATCCAGCCGGGTAAAGATCAGCTCCAGAACCGGGTCGAGCAGGAGATCTCTTCGAACCAGAGACCCTCACCACAGAAGAAGAAGGTCCAGACCTCGGGGGAGTGCCGGAGGAACCTCGGCCCGACAGCCAGAGCCGCCGTCTCTCATCTGAACTCCTCACCTGGACTCAGGAAGGCTCAGTCGGTCCAGAGTCTGCTCGCCGACACAGGTACTCTACAAAAACTCAAAATCTTGCAAAGTATATGTCTCTAATATCTAGTCAGAATATGTCTTTCACCCTGATATAAGACATAATAACTTCACGCAACATTTCCCGATTCTGGTCAAATATAGTCAAATAAGTTTTCTCCCAGATATTTACAAGATCTGATTTATCTAAATATCCCGTCTTCAAGCAACATCCCACTCGTTCTATTGGCGGATGTTTGGACTTATTTAAAGTGAAACACCTTGTTTACATTATTGTTTAATTATTGTTTTTGGAGCAGCATTTTTTCCAGTGTAGGACAGTCAAGAAACCCAAGTGAAGATTAAAAGCAGGTTTCTTTGAGGTACTCGTCGTGAGTCAGTGACCTCTACAATAACTGAAGGGCAGCAGAACTCACCTAATCTTGAGGAACAGAGAGAATGCCCTGAGACACATGTTGATGTAGAAGAGACATGAAGAAGAGGGGACACATGTTGATGTAGAAGAGACACGAAGAAGAGGGGACACATGTTGATGTAGAAGAGACATGAAGAAGAGGGGACACATGTTGATGTAGAAGAGACATGTAGAAGAGGGGACACATGTTGATGTAGAAGAGACACGAAGAAGAGGGGACACATGTTGATGTAGAAGAGACACGAAGAAGAGGGGACACATGTTGATGGAGAAGAGACGTGAAGAAGAGGGGACACATGTTGATGTAGAAGAGACACGAAGAAGAGGGGACACATGTTGATGTAGAAGAGACATGAAGAAGAGGGGACACATGTTGATGTAGAAGAGACACGAAGAAGAGGGGACACATGTTGATGTAGAAGAGACATGAAGAAGAGGGGACACATGTTGATGTAGAAGAGACATGAAGAAGAGGGGACACATGTTGATGTAGAAGAGACACGAAGAAGAGGGGACACATGTTGATGTAGAAGAGACGTGAAGAAGAGGGGACACATGTTGATGTAGAAGAGACATGAAGAAGAGGGGACACATGTTGATGTAGAGGAGACATGAAGAAGAGGGGACACATGTTGATGTAGAAGAGACATGGACAAGAGGGGACACATGTTGATGTAGAAGAGACATGAAGAAGAGGGGACACATGTTGATGTAGAAGAGACATGGACAAGAGGGGACACATGTTGATGTAGAAGAGACATGAAGAAGAGGGGACACATGTTGATGTAGAAGAGACATGGACAAGAGGGGACACATGTTGATGTAGAAGAGACATGAAGAAGAGGGGACACATGTTGATGTAGAAGAGACGTGAAGAAGAGGGGACACATGTTGATGTAGAAGAGACACGAAGAAGAGGGGACACATGTTGATGTAGAAGAGACGTGAAGAAGAGGGGACACATGTTGATGTAGAAGAGACACGAAGAAGAGGGGACACATGTTGATGGAGAAGAGACGTGAAGAAGAGGGGACACATGTTGATGTAGAAGAGACACGAAGAAGAGGGGACACATGTTGATGTAGAGGAGACACGAAGAAGAGGGACACATGTTGATGTAGAAGAGACATGGACAAGAGGGGACACATGTTGATGTAGAAGAGACATGAAGAAGAGGGGACACATGTTGATGTAGAAGAGACATGAAGAAGAGGGGACACATGTTGATGTAGAAGAGACATGAAGAAGAGGGGACACATGTTGATGTAGAAGAGACATGAAGAAGAGGGGACACATGTTGATGTAGAAGAGACATGAAGAAGAGGGGACACATGTTGATGTAGAAGAGACATGAAGAAGAGGGGACACATGTTGATGTAGAAGAGACATGAAGAAGAGGGGACACATGTTGATGTAGAAGAGACATGAAGAAGAGGGGACACATGTTGATGTAGAAGAGACATGAAGAAGAGGGGACACATGTTGATGTAGAAGAGACATGAAGAAGAGGGGACACATGTTGATGTAGAAGAGACATGAAGAAGAGGGGACACATGTTGATGTAGAAGAGACATGAAGAAGAGGGGACACATGTTGATGTGAAGAGACATGAAGAAGAGGGGACACATGTTGATGTAGAAGAGACATGAAGAAGAGGGGACACATGTTGATGTAGAAGAGACATGGAGAAGAGGATTTTGCATGACAGGTGACCTTTAAGGATCTAAATAACACTCCTTCTCCCTCTCTCTCTTCAGGTGACTCCCCCCTCTCCCCCTGCAGAGACCTCGCCCCTCTGAAGCTCCTCCCCCTCCAGCGTCCCACCACCCTCCCTTCCTCCCCCAGACGTCCTCCATCTTTACCCACCACCCTCCAGAGACCCAACCCCACCTCCCCTAAATCCCCCAAATCCCCTCTCCAGGAACACACCCCCAACTCCTTCTCCTCCTTCTCTCCAGCTCCTTCTCCCTTTCCTTCTGCCTTCGCCACCCCCGAGGAAATCTTCATCCCCCGCCCCCTCCTCCTCTTCCTCCTCCTCTGCGTTGACGTCTCGCTCCTACATGAGTCCGACCACCAGCTCCATGGCGAAAATGTCTCGCTCCATTTCTATCGGCGATGGCCTCAACGTCCCTGAAAATGGCGATGAAGACCCCTCAGTAACTTCCTCTTCCTCCTCTTCTCAAATCAAAGACACTCCTCCTCCTCTTCCTCCTCCTCTTCTTGTTGCCGTGGTTCCCTCAAACGCAGCTTTGGCCACGCCTCCTCACGCCGCCGTCGTTCCCGTCGTCGCCTCCTCGTCTCTGGGTAACCAAATGAAAATCAAATCAAATCAAACTTTATTTGTATAACCCAATATCACAAAACAAACATTTGTCTCAGTGGGATTTACAGATTAAAACAACAACAACAACAACAACAACAACAACAACAACAACAACAACAACAACAACATTGTATATGGTAGAGTTACAGAAAAATTAGAAGAAAAGATAGTGTGTGGAATAGAAAATACAATAATATTCAACAAAAGACAATACAAATACATGAAACAATGAAATGAATACCATAACATGCCAGCTCTACCTGAAGGCTTTGTTAAAAACGTAGCGGTGGCAATTACAGTCATCTCATGTGGCCGTGCCCTAGGCTGCTCAATTAATCGTATTTTAATCGCAATTACGATTTTGGCTTGCAACGATTATGAAAACAACGTAATCGAAATAAAACGATTATTTTTGTATTATTATTTTTGTATTGGTCTTTTTCAAAGTAAATGGATAATCGTTTTTAATAATCCCGATATCAATTATTGACCCAAATAATCGAGATTATGATTGTTGCCATAATCGAGCAAAAACTCGAGCCCTAAAGTTATATATGTTCGGGAGTCAATGCAAAGTGAGATCGGAAAAGTGTTTGGCATAGATTTCCCTTTTAACTCGTGTAGCCGTGTCCTCGCATCCGATTTAAATCACGAACGTAGACATTATATTTTTGGCATTGCTCGCCATCCTCCAGAAATGGTTGGATGAAGATCCGCCTAATCTTTTGTTATGGTTTCAAACACTGATGTGTGTCCTGCCATCGGAGCGGCGAGGAACTCTGGGTGAGTTTCTTAGAGACGAGTGTCTAAGGGTTCTGACCGGGGGCTTGAACACAACACGATAAACTCTCACACGAGTACCAGGTTGCTGCTGTCGTTGTTTGTGTCGTTGTTTGAGGTTATTGTTTCGTGAGTTCTTCTAAGTTTGGTTCTGGTGTCCCTCATGTTGTTTTGTATTGTATGTATTAGGGATGGGAACGATGAATCGAATATTCGAAATTAGTCAGGTTATGAATATTTATATATTTTTTATTTCTTTGGGAGGGGTGCCTAAGTTGATTACATATTATCAAATGGAATAATTCAATGTATACGACAGTGCCATAGCTACGTGTGTTAGCTCTCTCTCTCTCTCTCTCTCTCTCTCTCTCTCTCTCTCTCCTCTCTCTCTCTCTCTCTCTCTCTCTCTCTCTCTCTCGTTTATGTCTAGTTCTAGCTAATGATATGGCTGCTGCCCCTCCCTACTCACAGATCACGCAGACTCAAACCTCATCTTATCCCAAATTCCAGTTGGGCTGGTCTCCACACCCGCCTCTCCCCTGAGTAGACATGCTCATATTCTGAAACAAGAATGAGTATTGAATATCTGCATTCTGTGCACAGGCCCTGTTACAGGTTGTTGATCCCTGTTGTCACGGGTTACGTTACCCGAACCCGTGATGTTGTTCGTGTTTGATCCCTCTTTCATTTAAAAACCAAGTTATGTTTTAAGCATGAAAGCTGTAGCCTATAGCTGTCAACTGATCAAACTGTGATCACCAGTTCAATACATTCGACACATTCGACTTGGTTTCTATAATTATTTGAACATGTATTTATTTATTTTTCAAAATGTATTATTATTATTTATTTTTTGTAAATATTTTTCCCACATTTTTTTTTATAGGACATGTACACTTCGGGTAACCGTTTTTTGGGGGGTCGAATGTTCGTTTGTATACAAATATTGAAAGAGAAAAATGTAGGTCTTCAACGCACTCTTTAAAGTTGGTACTCTCTCTCTGATTAACACAGGAGCCCCTCCTCCCTCTCGGGGTCTCCAGGCTCGAGTCCCAGGAGGCAACAGACCCTTACCGGACAAGCCTTCGCTGGCCATCTTATCTTCCTCCTTGTCTTCTTCCTCGTCTTCTTCCTCTTCTTCCTCGTCTTCCTCGTCGCGGCCTCCTCCCGTCTCCGTCTCCCCGCTGACTCCTCTCCCTTCGACACAGCAGGAGGCGGAGCTTCAGACTCCAGGAAGCAGCAGCGTGGAGCCGAGAGATGACGAAGGTTTGGACTCTCATCCTCTTCCTCCTTTAACCCCTTACCTTCCTCCTCCTCCACCTCATCCTCTTCCTCCTTTCATCCTACGTCTGAGCTCCACCCCTCACCTTCATCCTCCTCTTCATCACTCTTCCTCTCGTTCTGTACGGACGGGTGAGACGTGTCCACTTTTTCTTCCACTGCATTTCACTTTTCTTTTTCACTCCCTCGATACATATTTAACCTTCAAGCACATCTACTTCTCTGTATTCAGATCAGCCAATCAGTGTGGAGACCTGCAGAGCTCTGACCAATGAGCTGCAGAGCTGCTTCAAGAGAGCCACACACCTGTACAGGAAGGTGAGTCTGTCATCAAGCTGTTTTTCAGAGTCAAAGTTTACTTTCAGCTGAGGGAAGGCTGTTTGCAAACTCAAGTGATTGTCACCATGTTTGGTCTATAGCAGAGGTTCCCAACCTGGGGGGCGTGCCCCCCTTGGGGGGGGCGCCAAAGATAGCAGGGGGGTGCGCCAGGCCTCAGATGATTTGAGGCCAAATATCATATTTAGACATGTTTTTAGTTTTTTACATATAATTGTAACGCAATACATGATTGTCACTAAAAGCCTTGTCTCTACATTACAATAAAATATAAAAAAAATGTTGATTAATTAATTTTAATAAAAATGCAAGTTAGTAGCTATTACAGGTGGGTTAGGTAAGTTTCAGAATTACTGGATTCTTTCATTTTGTTTACGTTAATGTGTTCATCACAGCTGTTAAAAGTGGAGCAACTTTTACTTAAAGGTGGGGTAGGTAAGTTTCAGAAACCGGCTCGAGATACACTTTTTGTTATATTCCGTGGAATGCTCTTAACATCCCGATAGCGATGAATATCTGAAGTGCTTTGACAAAAAATCCATAAAAAAATTCATCTGTAGAAGCCGTAATACTGTAACAAGTACAAACGGATGGGATGGCCTACCTGCCTGTCAGCCTTCGATCGGGGCACAAACTTACCTCGTGCCCTCATTGGTCATGTGCGCGTTGGTGTGTGTTGGAGGAGGGGCTCTGAGATTTTCTCCGGTTGTGTATTTTCAAATTCTAGCGATCTCGAGCCGGTTTCTCAAACTTACCTACCCCACCTTTAAAGGCATACAAAGACAGAAATGTATAATTCTTTCTTTAATAGAAATGTTTCTTCTGTGCGTAAAGTGTCCAAACCAGGCTTTTCTGGATAAGCGCATTTTTAAAACATAGTCATTGGCCATGCCGGTTTCAGTTGGATTATTCGTCACAGTTGCTCCGATCAGATCGGTCTCCTCCATTTTGTAGATTATTTACGACTTTTGAATCCACATAAACACATCGGCAAAATCCGGCTTACTTTGAGCATGTGTTTTAAACAGTTTAATCCCTTTGTGAATTGTTACCACTCGCGCCGTCCTTTCATTTCTTCATACAGCGGGAATCCAAATGAAATAATCCTGAGTCCAATAGCCATCAAAGTCGCTCCAATAGTGCTCCTTGATTACGCTTTCATCCTCCTTTAACAACATACTTCACATTCATCCAGTTTGTGACAGTAGTTGTAGCTTCTTTGAGACTTTTACACTTTAATTACCGCTGTTGCACCCCCCCCCCTTGTGTGTGTGTGTGTGTGTGTGTGTGTGTGGGGGGGGGGAGCAACTTCCAACAGGAGTCGTTTGGGGGGGCTCTTGGGGAAAAAGGTTGGGAACCCCTGGTCTATAGGATTTACCCGATGGAAAATAAAGCTTTGAATGTCTGTATTACTTTATGATGTAATTACCCTAAATAAAAAAATCAATAAAGGAAGGAATAATCCTCAAACAAAACCCTTAATTCGAATAAAGTTATTAATTGGGTTAAATTAGTTTTATCTTAATTAAATCCACATTCTTCAATGACCTGCAACTCCAGAATTATTTGTTCTCGATTTTAGTTCTGCATACATTATTATGTTCACTCTTGATTCTCACCTTTCTCTCTCTCTCTCCTCCAGGTGAGAGGCTCCTCCTGCGATGGCCCCGCCCCCCACCAGCAACAGATGGCCGTCGTCCTATCAGAAGCCTTCCAGACCATGAGGGCGGAGCTTGACTGTCTGCCGCTCGCCGCGGTAGAGGGGGGGTTGGGGGGCGTTGGGGGGGGAGAAGATGGCCGCTCTGCTGGAGGAATATTCTCTTCTGCTGCTGCAGGCCGTGAACAGGAGGATCAACAACTGAACACTACTCTTCATCGCCTACTCTTCATCATCTTCACTACCTATTCTTCCGAATACTTGTTCCCATTTTTCTTCCATCTTTCTTTCCCTATTTTCTGCTTCCTCTCTTCTTCGGTTATTTTTAATTTCCTCGCTCCTCGGGCGCGGTGTCACCGGAAGTTGATTTGTCTGCGCCATCTTGAGTACCGTCCCAGTGGCCGTATTTGTGCCGGAGGAGCGAGGAGCGATAACGGAGGAGCGATAACGGAGGAGCGATAATCGAGGAACTACCAGACCATCCTCCAGTGAAATCCTCAGACACTCGCCCCGCCCCCTTACTGTGTATCGCTCACTGATTGGACGATGCAGCGCATGCACTGATCTGGCTGCTGTCAGACGATCAGCTGTGCGGCGTCATCACAAACGGATGTCGCTTCACGTGGCGCTCCGGAGGAAAGGACGTCCCATTGCTCTTAGAACTCATTTCCTGCTTCTCGTGGTTTCCTCGTGTCTCTCCGTGCTTCCCTGGAGGGATGGGACTAGGCGCAGGGAAAGGACGCAAGTGAGGGACGCAAGGATTCCATTTAAGTGGGATGCAGCTTCTGTCTCCTACTTCTCTTCCCTCAGTCTTTCCTCCTCCTTTAGCCCCTACTTCCTCCTCATCCTCACCGATGAATGATCTGAAGCCATTTAGCTTTTCGCTCAACTTGTATTCCTTATATTATTATTTTTCTCATTTCAAGTAAATACAATCAAATAAAGACATGCAACATACAGTGCTGGAGATCTACTAAAACATAACGGAACAATAAAACCAAACTTCTCCATCGATTCTTCCTCACTTTAACATTTCCTCTCCTCCTCCTCCTCCTCCTCATGCTCTTCCTCTTTTCCTTACCTCCTCGTCGTCACAGATGAAGGATCTGAAGCCATTTTGTTTTTCGTCTGGGCTTTCTATTCCTTTTCGTATCGGTATGCAAGAATCTCTCTGGTCTTAAAGGACGCGTCGAATCACTTTCAAGTGTTTTAGAAACTGACGTTTTTATCAAGTTGTTTTTTAAAGACATGTCTGCGACTGAATCGTGGACATTTTCCCTTTTTCATTCCCATCGTTTGGATTATTGTTGTAGAAACATTGATGTTAGACTGTAGAGACTTTTCAAAGGAGCGAACAGCAATACGAGATGTTTGATCACAGTTTGATGTACATTTCCTTTCCTGAATTCACTTGAAGCTTAAACGCTGAATTCAAGTACGATCTATAGTTAGTATTTATTGTGCTGATGTTACATCTTACCGGTCAGACTGCTGAACGCTGACTGGCTCCTTCTTCTTCTCACACTGACCACCATGTTTTTCTAATTGTTGTTAGAGAAACGCTTTTAGGGCTTGTTGGGTTTACATTTGGAGACAAACTTTTTCACTAACATACAAACAGGTCAAATGTTTTTTGTCAATATGTAATAAAAGTTTGAGACTTATTAAGAGGTTTGTGTTTTTATGAAGGTTAACTTTTGTTATTACACGGCTTAGTCAAATGCTTGATTCTGATTGGTCGACAGACAGGAAGTAAACACTAAAGGGAACAGCAGAAAAAGACAGGGGCCCTTTCTCATTTCATCAAATCCCCCTCCTCGACTCCTCGACTCCTCTGTCCTCCGGTAGTGACCCGGAAATGAATTTTAGCGCGCCATGTTGAAGGACATCTCATTTCTCTAAATGCACGTCGAGGACCGAGGATCGAGCATCGAGGAGGCTCTCTGGAGGAGCTCTAACCGAGGATACACTGATGGCTCCTCCACGCTCCTCCACGGCTCCTTCGCGGATGCATTTCCGGGAACAGAGATGTTTCAAAGAGTCGTGACGCACGGCCGGACTTATCTCAGCCAATCACAGCTCTGCATGCATCCCCTGGATATTATTTTAGAAACTGCTTTCATCGCGACGCGATGTTTACAGAGAGAACAGCTGTGCGGTCCGTGCAGAAAGCAGAGCAGTGTGTATAATATATATCACTCTATAACAGGCCTACTCTCTTTATTTGCTTTAGTTTAGTAGATATCTACAAACAAAGAGTCCATATTTTCTAAAACCATTCAGTGCTTCACAATAAAATACACAACGGCTGTAGCCTGAAAGTTTAGGAGCTGTATGTGTGTGTGTGTGTGTGTGTGTGTGTGTGTGTGTGTGTGTGTGTGTGTGTGTGTGTGTGTGTGTGTGTGGTACAGTGTGTAGGTGTGTGTGGTACAGTGTGTGCGTAGATGCAGCGGACAGACAGGTCTGTTGGTTTGGTGTCCTCTGCTTACTTGTAACTTGCCAACTTTTGGCCCGTAATTTATTTTCCTCATTGCAGCGACCAGAGGGGGGGGGGATATCCAGTCTCTGATAGTGTTACGAGTTTTGAGAGTGCTCCGTTTGATTCTGAAATTGTATATATTTATATAAATATATACACATATAGTGTATATATTTATAAAATATATACACATATATATGTGTGTGTGCGTGTCCGCATCTGTAGCCTGTTATTGTCTCATGACACCGCCCTGTGAATGAATCAAAGTAAATATAGAAGTCATCATGAACACATCTGTCCATCAGACAGAGGGCTGAGCCTCCTGTCATCATTAATGGACGTCTCTTTAAAATGACCGCTCAGAGGAGAGGAGTTCTCCTTTCTCTAACCGCCTGCTGCTTCCCCTCCTCTCTCCTCGGTTCCCCTCCTCGGCTCCTCCGCTCGCATCTCCTGTGGGCGGGACTAAGGCCCAATCCCAAACCACTCCCTCGACCCTACCCCTCCGTGATGGAGTGAACTCCGTCTGTAGCCACACTCGCAGCTCAACGAGGCTCCTCCTGTCAGATGGAGGGAGTAAATACAGCAGCAAGCTTTGGGACGGCCTCCCCTCTCTCCGGCAGAAACAGGAAATGCCGTAACTGTTTGTAACAACGGTTTCAAATCAGCATCTCTTAGACAAAAAATGTAAATGAATAACTCAAATAAAACTCCAAACATCTTTCATTGTGTTTCAAAGCTCTTTTAGTTTTAACCCTAATGTTTAGCCTATAAGCTTCTTAGTTTTTGCAACGGTCTGTAAATATACACAACTTTATAATAAAAGGCACACATTTACCTTTTTCTAGACTAAACACAGGTTTGATCCTCAGTTAAAAACATATGAGGTTATCGTGAGGTTGTTCACATCGCAGTTTATCAGTGGATGTTTGCTGGAACTACTTGTGAACAGCGTGTTTCCTGACGGACACACACAGCGTGACTCCGGTCAGGTAGAGACCGGTCTCAAGTCAGCATCGCTGCAGACTCTCTGTTTGAGGGCTTTAGAGCCCACTCCCCCTCCACACTCGTTGTTTTGGAACAGCCCTCAATATGGCGGACCCTCCGCGTGAACGCGCAAACGGAGGGGTAGGGTGTAGGGGTAGGGTGTAGGGGGCGGTTTGGGAATGGGCCTAAGTATCGAGGATAGGAGTCGAGGAGGGGAGTTCGAGAAATGAGAAAGGGCCAGGAAGTAAACACTAAAGGGAACAGCAGAAGACAGACAGGAAGTCAACACTAAAGGGAACAGCAGAAGAAGACAGACAGGAAGTCAACACTAAAGGTAACAGCAAAAGACAGACAGGAAGTAAACAATAGAGGGAACAGCAGAAGAAGACAGACAGGAAGTAAACAATAGAGGGAACAGCAGAAGAAGACAGACAGGAGGTAAACAATAGAGGGAACAGCAGAAGAAGACAGACAGGAAGTAAACACTAAAGGGAACAGCAGAAGACAGACAGGAAGTAAACACTAAAGGGAACAACAGAAGAAGACAGACAGGAAGTAAACACTAAAGGGAATTTGAAGGTCCCATGTCGTGCTTTTCTGGTTCTCACCCGTCCCCTTGTTGTTATGTAGCTTTTTCTGCATGTGAACGGTCTGCAGAGTCTCAGCCCCTCAAAGTGCACCCTGCAGCGAGTAAAGCTCTAACTCAGAGAAGACCTGTCTGCTGCCCCAGAACGCCTCGTTGGACATTTCTCTTTTCCCATTTCTTTCTTCCGGGAACCAAGTGACGTAACGACGACCCCTCCGCGGATTGGTGCAAATGGACCAATCCGTGGAGCCGATACGTTACGTCCGCGGAGCCGTTACGTTAAGTCCGTGGATTGGTCCAAATGGAGGCGAGGCTGTGAGAGATGCTGTTTGAGAAACCTATGAGATTTTGGAGAATTGCACAATATAAATCTATTTGAGTAGACCTCAACAATGGAATTATGATCAGTAGAAATGGGACCTTTAAGTGGGGGTCCACATTTGGGGAAAGATTGAGGTGAAACTAACTTTGTCCCTATTAAACAAACAGGTACAAGTTCAACCAAAAAAAGACTAATTAAGATGTTTCTGTGTTTATGAACTTTTATTAGCTTCATAAATGTAACATGATTATTTCCCTGGGATCTTCAGAAGTTAGTCCATCCTTGTTGCAACCATAGGAAGTCTCTGCCAAAATCAAAAGTCCAGTCTTCCAGCTCCGGTGAAGTACCTGAAAGGATAGTTTATGTCCTGAGAAGATGTCTCACTCGTGCCCTGATCCTGGGTCTGTTCTGTCAGAGGGGGAACAGCAGGAAGCCGGAGAAGATGCTGAAGTTTCGGGAGTCGTCGTAGAGTCGGTAGCTCGCCGGCAGACTGAGGCGAACGATGTCTCCCTCGTCCAGCTGCAGAGCGATGCCATTGGACGTTGAAGCGTAGCCACCGTGGTCGTTCAGCTCCAGGTTGAAGATGATTGGCCGGTTGTTTTTGTACAGGTAGAGACCCATGTAACCCTTCAGGTAATCTGCAGCCGTGAAGCTGAAGAAGTAAAGTCCTCTGACCGGAGCCGTAAACACACCTGAGAAACAAAGCAGTTCGACGTCAACACACAAGGAGGAGAGACGGTTTTAGATGTTCCGTATTCCTTTCAGCTTTATTGTACATGTTCTATCAGGATCACGGTCTGAAGACTTTTCCTTTTGTACCTTTGTTATTCATGTTTTATCATCTCTGCTGAGTGTTTTTAAATGCCATTTTATAATATCTTTCTTTGTTCTAAATGTCTTTCATTTCTGTAAAGCACTTTGAATTGCCTTGTGTTGAAAGGTACCGTCTAAAGAAACGTGCCTTGCCTTTAAGGACTTAAACCTTTGGTGAGGCAGCTTTAGATATTTACATTATTAAAATACCTTATTGTATTTCAGGTTCAAATTGAATTCTCTCCTCAAATGTTATTTTAAATTTCTCCATTTATTGTATTTTAGTCGAACATTTTATTTGATGTTTTATTGTTATTTCAAGATTTTTTCTTTTACTATAAATTGTATCACAACATTATTTTTGTCTTATCGGTTACTTTGTCTGACATTAGGCTTGTCAGTCATCAGTGAACTCTAGTAACCTGTGTGAAAGGTGCTGTATGAATAAAGTTAGAAGCTCTGAACCACTGTATAGAAATGAACATGTGTTGTTCTTTACATAACGATCAGGTCTTTAACGCGATGTGGTTTACCTGCCGTCTGGTTGTAGGCCTGGCCGATGTTGGTGATTGTTTTCGAGAAAATCAGCGTCCTCTCCTCGTTGAAAGGTCCGACTGATCCTGAATCAGTCAAACCGGCTGAGAACGCCACCTTCAGCTCACCTGGAGGAAGAAAAATCAATGATAAAATGATTTTCATAACAACATCATCAATGATAGAAAAAACAAGGCATTTGTTTTAGAATTGGTCAAACTTTTTACATTACTTTACATTTAGCTGACGCTTTTATCCAAAGCGACTTACAATAAGTACATTCGACCAGGAAGAGACAACCTTGAAGAAAACAGAATCAAAAAGTACATCAGGTTTCATAGAGCCAATCAGTTCAAGTGCTACTCAACTGGCTTTAGGTAAGCCAGCCCTTTATTAGTATATAAGTGCTTTGTTAATAATTCTATCACTCGAAGTGGAGTCGAAAGAGATGAGTTTTCAGTCCGGAAGGTGTGTGAGCTTTCTGCTGTCCTGATGTCAATGGGAGCTCATTCCACCATCTTGGAGCCAGGACAGCAAACCCACGTGTTTTAGCTGATGGGAACTTGGGTCCCCTTCGCAGCGAGGGTGCAGCGAGTCGTTTGGCTGATGCAGAGCGGAGTGCACGCGCTGGGGTGTACGGTTTAACCATGTCCTGGATGTAGGAAGGGCCAGATCCATTCGCAGCATGGTACGCAAGCACCAGTGTCTTGAAGTGGATTCTAGCAGTTACTGGAAGCCAGTGGAGGGAGCGGAGGAGCGGAGTGGTGTGGGAGCATTTAGGAAAGGTTGAAGACCAGACGAGCCGCTGCATTCTGGATGAGCTGCAGAGGTCGGTACATCCAAAAATGACTTAAGGGAGGGTGTGGCTCAGTGGTTTAGTGCGCTGATCCTCAAATCAGATGAAAGCAAGTTCGAGTCCCACTGCAGTCAGCATGTCGTTGTGTCCCTGAGACACTTCACCCCAAATTGCTCCTGTGGGGACTGCCCACAGTACTGAATGTATGTAAGTCGCTTTGGATAAAAGCGTCTAACAAGTGACATGAGTAATGTAATGTAACTTATTTATGAATAGCTTAATCTTTCTTAATTGTTTCATAACGTTGATATTTACTAGTTAAAACCAAGGATAAATATTTGGTTGTGAAGAAGTTGAGTCCAAACCTGAGTTGGTGTTTCTGAGCTGATGTAGACTGTCATCAGTTTCATTCAGTCTGAAGCTAAAATCTGAAAATCAGAAAACAGTTAGAGGGACAAAGAGTTGGACAAAACACAGCAAACTGATAGTTTACTTATTTTTAGATTTGTTTTGCTTGATGACAGTAGGAGTCCTGATGTTTGTCTGTATGTCAACTACTTGATTCAGTCGAAGTATGTGATTGCCAATCCATGAAGACAAATTTCAACTTCACAAAATCTGATTTATTTAGAGTTAGTTTGACATGTTACCTGTGTTTTCTGTCTTCAGATCTTCCAGCAGTTTCTCATTGACGCTCAGTCTGACCTCCAACCCTAAAGATAAAATGTTTGTGTTCATTATGTTTATACAGGAGTTCCTCAGGGAAAAGTGTTGGGTCCTCTGCAGTTTCACTTTTATTAATCACTTAATGGTTTTCTTTCTTTTTAGCAAAACAATATTGACTCCACTCCAACGTAATAATCAATCTGTATGAATTTAATAGTTACCTGAGTTTTCTGTCTTCAGATCTTCCAGCTGTTTCTCACCGACACCCAGTCTGACCTCCAACTCTAAAGATAAACACAGTGAATATCCGATTAATTAATAACTAAGAAAACAAAACTTGTGTTAATGAAAAGTAAATATAACTCTACCTGAGGTGCCGTTGTGTCTGTCCGTCAGTCTGGACTCCATCAAGGAAAGTTGAACAGACAGAACTGAAAATACAAATTAAAATCATAAGCACATTTCTTTTCTGGTTCAAACTTATTTTTCTTGTTCTAACTAAATGAAATGTTGTCAATAAATTAAAACAGGTTTCAAACAAAACTAGTTTCCAGCATTTAATATCAATATGATGAATGATGTAAGTAAATTACCTGAACTTTCCGTCTGTATCTTCATCATCCGACTGCCAGCCTCAGTTAGCCGTGTCTCCAAGACTGAAAAAAAGTTAAATCTAGCTGTTTTATTCTCACTGTTAAAGTTTTGCTGTTAATAGATATAAATATTTACCTTTAGTTTCATTTCTCAGAGCAGAGAGGTCAAAGCTGTGAGCTGAAACAGGTTAAAATAACTCATTATCTTACGTTGACAGCACACAAAGATTTAGCATAAGGAGATGATGTTACCTTCAGTCTCCATCACAGCTGCTGATAGTCTGTCTGAAACAGAAAAACACACAAGACGTCACATTATGAAATAAGAATAAAAAACAAATATATGTGTATGATATATCTGAGGTCACCTGTGTTATGTGTCCTCAGCTCTTCTACCTGCCCCTCATTGACGTTCAGTCTCAGATTTAAACCTGACAGCTCAACTGGATGGACAGAAATACGTTTTTAACTTTTTATTCAAACTGATATCCACACAGACAACACATACTTCAAAAATATGTAATACTATGCAACACTTGCACTTCTATTGGCTAGCTCTCCAACACATTGTACGTGATAGGCTAAGGGGCGGGACATCTCTAAGCGGATGACCAATCACAACAGAGCCAGCCAGCTAACCAATCAGGGAAAACTGGGCTCTGGTTTCAGACAGAGGGTGAAAAGAGGTGCTGCAGCACAGGCAGTATGAGAACAATAAAGAGCTTTTTGAATATTAGAGCATGAAGACATGTAGAGACACTACATACTGATATACACCTGAACATCAGCAGGAGAGGACTCTTTAAAGTAGAGACACTACATACTGATATACACCTGAACATCAGCAGGAGAGGACTCTTTAAAGTAGAGACACTACATACTGATATACACCTGAACATCAGCAGGAGAGGACTCTTTAAAGTAGAGACACTACATACTGATATACACCTGAACATCAGCAGGAGAGGACTCTTTAAAGTAGAGACACTACATACTGATATACACCTGAACATCAGCAGGAGAGGACTCTTTAAAGTAGAGACACTACATACTGATATACACCTGAACATCAGCAGGAGAGGACTCTTTAAAGTAGAGACACTACATACTGATATACACCTGAACATCAGCAGGAGAGGACTCTTTAAAGTAGAGACACTACATACTGATATACACCTGAACATCAGCAGGAGAGGACTCTTTAAAGTAGAGACACTACATACTGATATACACCTGAACATCAGCAGGAGAGGACTCTTTAAAGTAGAGACACTACATACTGATATACACCTGAACATCAGCAGGAGAGGACTCTTTAAAGTAGAGACACTACATACTGATATACACCTGAACATCAGCAGGAGAGGACTCTTTAAAGTAGAGACACTACATACTGATATACACCTGAACATCAGCAGGAGAGGACTCTTTAAAGTAGAGACACTACATACTGATATACACCTGAACATCAGCAGGAGAGGACTCTTTAAAGTAGAGACACTACATACTGATATACACCTGAACATCAGCAGGAGAGGACTCTTTAAAGTAGAGACACTACATACTGATATACACCTGAACATCAGCAGGAGAGGACTCTTTAAAGTAGAGACACTACATACTGATATACACCTGAACATCAGCAGGAGAGGACTCTTTAAAGTAGAGACACTACATACTGATATACACCTGAACATCAGCAGGAGAGGACTCTTTAAAGTAGAGACACTACATACTGATATACACCTGAACATCAGCAGGAGAGGACTCTTTAAAGTAGAGACACTACATACTGATATACACCTGAACATCAGCAGGAGAGGACTCTTTAAAGTAGAGACACTACATACTGATATACACCTGAACATCAGCAGGAGAGGACTCTTTAAAGTAGAGACACTACATACTGATATACACCTGAACATCAGCAGGAGAGGACTCTTTAAAGTAGAGACACTACATACTGATATACACCTGAACATCAGCAGGAGAGGACTCTTTAAAGTAGAGACACTACATACTGATATACACCTGAACATCAGCAGGAGAGGACTCTTTAAAGTAGAGACACTACATACTGATATACACCTGAACATCAGCAGGAGAGGACTCTTTAAAGTAGAGACACTACATACTGATATACACCTGAACATCAGCAGGAGAGGACTCTTTAAAGTAGAGACACTACATACTGATATACACCTGAACATCAGCAGGAGAGGACTCTTTAAAGTAGAGACACTACATACTGATATACACCTGAACATCAGCAGGAGAGGACTCTTTAAAGTAGAGACACTACATACTGATATACACCTGAACATCAGCAGGAGAGGACTCTTTAAAGTAGAGACACTACATACTGATATACACCTGAACATCAGCAGGAGAGGACTCTTTAAAGTAGAGACACTACATACTGATATACACCTGAACATCAGCAGGAGAGGACTCTTTAAAGTAGAGACACTACATACTGATATACACCTGAACATCAGCAGGAGAGGACTCTTTAAAGTAGAGACACTACATACTGATATACACCTGAACATCAGCAGGAGAGGACTCTTTAAAGTAGAGACACTACATACTGATATACACCTGAACATCAGCAGGAGAGGACTCTTTAAAGTAGAGACACTACATACTGATATACACCTGAACATCAGCAGGAGAGGACTCTTTAAAGTAGAGACACTACATACTGATATACACCTGAACATCAGCAGGAGAGGACTCTTTAAAGTAGAGACACTACATACTGATATACACCTGAACATCAGCAGGAGAGGACTCTTTAAAGTAGAGACACTACATACTGATATACACCTGAACATCAGCAGGAGAGGACTCTTTAAAGTAGAGACACTACATACTGATATACACCTGAACATCAGCAGGAGAGGACTCTTTAAAGTAGAGACACTACATACTGATATACACCTGAACATCAGCAGGAGAGGACTCTTTAAAGTAGAGACACTACATACTGATATACACCTGAACATCAGCAGGAGAGGACTCTTTAAAGTAGAGACACTACATACTGATATACACCTGAACATCAGCAGGAGAGGACTCTTTAAAGTAGAGACACTACATACTGATATACACCTGAACATCAGCAGGAGAGGACTCTTTAAAGTAGAGACACTACATACTGATATACACCTGAACATCAGCAGGAGAGGACTCTTTAAAGTAGAGACACTACATACTGATATACACCTGAACATCAGCAGGAGAGGACTCTTTAAAGTAGAGACACTACATACTGATATACACCTGAACATCAGCAGGAGAGGACTCTTTAAAGTAGAGACACTACATACTGATATACACCTGAACATCAGCAGGAGAGGACTCTTTAAAGTAGAGACACTACATACTGATATACACCTGAACATCAGCAGGAGAGGACTCTTTAAAGTAGAGACACTACATACTGATATACACCTGAACATCAGCAGGAGAGGACTCTTTAAAGTAGAGACACTACATACTGATATACACCTGAACATCAGCAGGAGAGGACTCTTTAAAGTAGAGACACTACATACTGATATACACCTGAACATCAGCAGGAGAGGACTCTTTAAAGTAGAGACACTACATACTGATATACACCTGAACATCAGCAGGAGAGGACTCTTTAAAGTAGAGACACTACATACTGATATACACCTGAACATCAGCAGGAGAGGACTCTTTAAAGTAGAGACACTACATACTGATATACACCTGAACATCAGCAGGAGAGGACTCTTTAAAGTAGAGACACTACATACTGATATACACCTGAACATCAGCAGGAGAGGACTCTTTAAAGTAGAGACACTACATACTGATATACACCTGAACATCAGCAGGAGAGGACTCTTTAAAGTAGAGACACTACATACTGATATACACCTGAACATCAGCAGGAGAGGACTCTTTAAAGTAGAGACACTACATACTGATATACACCTGAACATCAGCAGGAGAGGACTCTTTAAAGTAGAGACACTACATACTGATATACACCTGAACATCAGCAGGAGAGGACTCTTTAAAGTAGAGACACTACATACTGATATACACCTGAACATCAGCAGGAGAGGACTCTTTAAAGTAGAGACACTACATACTGATATACACCTGAACATCAGCAGGAGAGGACTCTTTAAAGTAGAGACACTACATACTGATATACACCTGAACATCAGCAGGAGAGGACTCTTTAAAGTAGAGACACTACATACTGATATACACCTGAACATCAGCAGGAGAGGACTCTTTAAAGTAGAGACACTACATACTGATATACACCTGAACATCAGCAGGAGAGGACTCTTTAAAGTAGAGACACTACATACTGATATACACCTGAACATCAGCAGGAGAGGACTCTTTAAAGTAGAGACACTACATACTGATATACACCTGAACATCAGCAGGAGAGGACTCTTTAAAGTAGAGACACTACATACTGATATACACCTGAACATCAGCAGGAGAGGACTCTTTAAAGTAGAGACACTACATACTGATATACACCTGAACATCAGCAGGAGAGGACTCTTTAAAGTAGAGACACTACATACTGATATACACCTGAACATCAGCAGGAGAGGACTCTTTAAAGTAGAGACACTACATACTGATATACACCTGAACATCAGCAGGAGAGGACTCTTTAAAGTAGAGACACTACATACTGATATACACCTGAACATCAGCAGGAGAGGACTCTTTAAAGTAGAGACACTACATACTGATATACACCTGAACATCAGCAGGAGAGGACTCTTTAAAGTAGAGACACTACGTACTGATATACACCTGAACATCAGCAGGAGAGGACTCTTTAAAGTAGAGACACTACATACTGATATACACCTGAACATCAGCAGGAGAGGACTCTTTAAAGTAGAGACACTACATACTGATATACACCTGAACATCAGCAGGAGAGGACTCTTTAAAGTAGAGACACTACATACTGATATACACCTGAACATCAGCAGGAGAGGACTCTTTAAAGTAGAGACACTACATACTGATATACACCTGAACATCAGCAGGAGAGGACTCTTTAAAGTGGAGACACTACGTACTGATATACACCTGAACATCAGCAGAATATGTCCTCTTTAGATAACATCAGATATTCGTCGATACCCACCACCATCCACTTTACTTCATATATATTGGTTATATCCAAAGCTCTTGGGTTTCTGGAGTTCCATATTCAGAGTTTCTACTAAAATATCTGAAAAACGTATATAATCAAACGCTCTAACGGCGTTTTTCTGTATTCAAACTGAAGATAACCTTTTACCAAACCAATCAGAATGCTTACAAATAAATTATTAGGAAGCTAATTGGATAGTACAATAAAACTAAAATGTTATTTATTCAAACTAAAACTTACATTGAAGAGTTGGTGATGTTACCTGCAGTGTGGTTTTCCAGCTGTCGCAGCTTCGTCTCCGTGGATCTCAGTCTCCCCTCCAGAGCTGCAGAACAAAACATTTATAGTATACCTATAATTAGGCTAAGTGTCAACTCGTCAGTAACTTAATGATCACGAGAAATGTGAATGTAAATATATCTACCTGTACTCTTGTAGTGGTCGTCTATCAGTTTGTTCTTTATGTAGAAAAGTTGACCAGAGTGAACTGAAAACACATAATCAGTTCAAAAACAGTTCAAAAGAAATACATTTTACGATAATAAATCTGCATTTTTGTAGGTTAAATAATGTATATCTTAAACAACAGTGATATATAATTATAGGTTAAGACATCCAGCAGCAGTATATTAAAGGTGGGGTAGGTACGTTTGAGAAACCGGCTCGAGATCGCTAGAATTTGAAAATACACAACCGGAGAAAATCAGAGCCCCTCCCCCAACACACACGAACGCGCACATGACCAATGAGGGCACGAGGTAAGTTTGTGCCCCGATCGAAGGCTGACAGGCAGGTAGGCCATCCCATCCGGTTGTACTTGTTACAGTATTACGGCTTCTACAGATGAATTTTTGTTTATGGATTTTTTGTCAAAGCACTTCAGATATTCATTGCTATCGGGATGTTAAGAGCATTCCACGGAATATAACAAAAAGTGTATCTCGAGCCGGTTTCTGAAACTTACCTACCCCACCTTTAAGTAAAAGTTGCTCCACTTTTAACAGCTGTGATGAACACATTAACGTAAACAAAATGAAAGAATCCAGTAATTCAAAATGATTCTAAAATGGGACATTGGGCACAGTAAGTACTTTTACTTTTGGTACTTTAACTATTTTCTTATCCCAATACGTCTCAGTGTATGCTGCTTTATACTTCCACTGCACTACATTTTAGAAGACAGTATTGTACTTTGTACTCCACTGCATTTATTTGACAGCTTTTAGTTACTAGTTAGATATAGATTAATAGATCATTCAAAACATAAATCAATTATTAATTACACTTTGACAGATATCTCGAGGTTAGGATATCCAGCAGCCGGACATAAAGTTATTACAATGAGCTCTACATTTACTAACTGTGATAAAACACATCAATAATCATTATATTATATATATACGATTCTGAAAAGGGTCATAATAAGGAGTTCTTTAACTTTTGGTACTTTTAAGTATATTTTGATACCCATGCTTTTGTACTTTTACTTGTAACAGAGTATTTTTTACCCTGTAGTATTTCTACTTTTGCTTTAGTAGAATATCTGAGTACTTCTTACACCACTGCCACCATGAGTGTGCTACGAAAGCCTGAATTTAAAACAGATATTTTACAGCTGAAGACTGTTTTCAGATGCAGAGCAGGTTGTGAGCGAGGCTCCGTTTGTACATGAGGAAACGGTTCAGAGTGTCTGCTCGTCCTCCTGTGATGAGCCCTCGCTCTTCTTCCTGCTCTCAGACACAGCCAGCTCCACTCTGTATTTCCTGGTTCCTCCCCTTCAGATCCACACTGAGGAGGAGGAGGAGGAGGAGGGGTCTAACCAACATGTGGGTAAAGAACAAGAGCTGATAGGCCACATTCACTGCTCACACACACACACACTGTTCAGATAACCTGTCACACTAGTTTCAGTTCTCAGGAAGTGAAACTCACACACTCGCTGCTACTGAGAGGTGAAATGGCGCAGAGAGGAGTTCAGCTGGAGCGGGAAACCTTCTCTTGTTCCATCTGTCTGGATCTACTGAAGGATCCGGTGACCACTTCCTGTGGACACAGCTACTGTCTGAAGTGTATTAAAGGCTTCTGGGACGGAGAGGATGAGAAGAAGACCCACAGCTGCCCTCAGTGCAGGCAGAGCTTCACCCCGAGGCCTGTGCTGCTGAAGAACACCATGCTAGCAGCTTTAGTGGAGGAGCTGAAGAAGACTGGACCCCCAGCTGCTGCTGCTGCTGACCTCTGCTACGCTGGAGCTGGAGACGTGGCCTGTGATGTCTGCACTGGGAGGAAGCTGAGAGCCTGTAAGTCCTGTCTGCAGTGTGTGGCCTCTTACTGTGACCAACACCTCCAGCCTCACTATGACGCAGCTCCATTAAAGAAACACAAGCTGGTGGAGCCCTCCAAGGAGCTCCAGGAGAACATCTGCTCTCGTCACGACGAGGTGAAGAAGCTGTTCTGCCGCACTGATCGGCAGAGCATCTGTTATATCTGCTCTGTGGACGAACACAAAGGCCACGACACGGTGTCGGCTGCAACAGAGAGGACCGAGAGGCAGAGAGAGCTGGAGGGGAGTCGACTGAACATCCAGCAGAGGATCCAGGACGGAGAGAAGGAGGTGAAGCGGCTTCAGCAGGAGGTGCAGGCCGTCAACGGCTCCGCTGACAAAGCAGTGGAGGACAGCGAGGAGACGTTCACTGAGCTGATCCGTCTCATGCAGAAGAGGAGCTCTGACGTGAAGCAGCAGCTCAGATCCCAGCAGGAGAGAGAAGTGAGTGGAGTCAGAGAGCTGCAGGAGAAGCTGGAGCAGGAGATCTCTGAGCTGAAGAGGAGAGACGCTGAGCTGCAGCTGCTGTCTCACACAGAGGACCACAACCAGTTCCTGCTCAGCTACCCCCCCTCCTCACTGCCAGCCCCCCTCAGTGGAGCTACACACTCCTCCAGCACCAACATCCGTCCTCTGAGCTACTTTGAGGACGTGACGGCGGCCCTGTCAGCACTCAGAGACAAACTACAGGACGTCCTGCGAGAGGAGTGGACACACGTCTCACCGACTGAAGTGGATGTTTTACTGTCAGCAGCAGAGCCCGCCTCCAGAGCTGGGTTCTTCAGATACTCACAGGAGATCACTCTGGATCCAAACACAGCAGACACACATCTGTTATTATCTGAGGGGAGCAGAAAAGCAACATACATGAGACAACAACAGTCTTATTCCAGTCACCCAGACAGATTCACTTCATGGCCTCAGGTCCTGAGTAGAGAGAGTCTGAGTGGACGTTGTTACTGGGAGGTGGAGCGGAGAGGGGGAGCAGTTCGTGTTGCAGTCGCAGACAAGAATGTCAGCAGAGCAGGAAGTGGAAGTGATTTGGAAACAATGACAAATCTTGGGCGTTAGTTTGTAACCAAAACAGTTATTCCTTTTGTTACAACAGCATCCTCACTCCCGTCTCAGGTCCTCCGTCCTCCAGAGTAGGAGTGTACCTGGATCACAGAGCAGGTGTTCTGTCCTTCTACAGCATCGTCTCTGAAACCATGACTCTCCTCCACAGAGTGCAGACCACGTTCACTCGGCCGCTACATGCTGGAGTTTGTCTTTATGGTTATGGAGCCACAGCTGAGTTTTGTAAACTGAAATAGCCTGAAGTCATTTGAGGAACTCTTCTACTTCTTAAACTCACCGTGTGTCCATCATTGTTGCTGAGAGCTGAGTGTTCATGTCTTCACTGCACAGAGATCAGCTGTCAATCAAACATGATGGGACGTGCTTTAACGTCTTCTCACGAGTTGTTCTGTAGATGCTGGAGTTTCTTCAGGCGGCGCTCCTTCCTGTGTCCGTGTAGCCGTGGAGGCTGTCACTGCTCAGGAGGGTTTCTGTTCACCTCAGCTCGTATTTCTCTGCATGGAAATGTAAACTTTGCTCTAAATACTTGTTGAATATCGATGTATTTGTATGTTGTTGTTTCTCTTGTAACGCTTGAGTCTTACGAGAGAAAGCACCAGAGCTTCTTTCATTGTAGATATGTTATTCTAAAGGCCTTTTCTTTTGACTTAGTCTCAAAGTGTTGAATGCATACATGACAGTTTGGAAAGGAAAGAAAACTAATAGAAAGAAAAGTCATAAAAAAATCAAATCTAACAGGTTGAGTTTGTAATAAATTGTGTTTCTGTTTTCAAGATGTGCGATGAGTGCCACATTGACATGTCTGTAAACAATGTAATGTTTGGGGGTTTTCTTGTTAATAAAAGATCTAAAAGGAACTAAAGTGAAAATCTCAGTCTTTTTTATTTTTTTATTATACAAATATCTCTAAATTCTTGTTCTGAAACAAGATATTTGAATTTTAAAGTATTGTATTTATCTGTAGGGTTAAGAACATTTCAATAAATTCAGATGTTCTAATTTGTGTTCAGAAAAACGTGAACCTCTCAGCTCAGTGATTCTCAAATGGGGGTACGTTGGGGCAGAGTCCTGATTTTCAAGACCCGCTCCCGCCCCGCACCCGCAATACCGAACCCGCCCCGCTACCCGCACATATTGCCAATTAGTTCCGCAACCCGACCCGACCCGTCGGCACAAGATCCGCAACCCGACCCACCCGCATAGCCTAGCCTATATATGAGCAGTGAAAACGTGCAATTATTAACACGCAGTTGCATATTTGTCTTAGAAAGCGTGGGATGTTGGTTATTTCCTCCATCTAGGAACCAGAAGCCTCCCAGACGTTTCGCTCTTGAGGAAGTGTTATTGAAAATGCTGTATTCTCCTCTAGAGAGCTTCAGCTCAGCCATTCAGAATGTGGCGCTCAGCAGCAGACTGATGCGCTGCAGAGGTTATGATTATGCGCGGTCCCGCAGGGAGAGGTCTGAGGATTTAAACATTAAACTAAATTATTATTATTTTAATATATTTATTATGCGACACCCGCGACCCGACCCGCATCATCTTTGTTTTACCCAGAACCGAACCCGGAAAAAAGCATTTGAAAAAATACCACCCGCGAATCGGGTACCCGACCCGATGCAGGACTCTGCGTTGGGGTACTACTGGGTATGAGATCATAAACAAAAGGTTAATTCAATAAAAATACCATGCATGATTACAAAAATATTCATAGTACAATAAGTTAAATAGAAAACACAATTTTATATAAAATATTCCTAGAACCACCAAGGGTTCAAGATCCGTGCTTTTCTGGTGCTTAACTGGTTCTTCTCTGTTTTGAGTGTGTGGTCACGTCCTAGTCACTTTGCTCAGTGCTACTGCTTGTTAGTTTTATTTTCCATACTCGCCATTAACTGTTATTGCTCAAGTTAATCTCGCCCCCCCTCCGGTCAGGGGATAACCTTTATATGTTTGAGGTTCCCAATAATTTGTTAATAAAGGAGTTCCTCAGGGATCCATGATGGGTTCGTTAAAGTTCCAGTCTGAAAACTCTTTTCATTTAGCTACAAAAATGACAAAACATTTCAATACTTCAAGAATGTCATAGTTAATATATTTATATTGTAGTATTCATTTTTATAAACCTACAGTTTAGTTAGTTTTAACTTCAGAGTGTTACCTGTGTTTTCTATCTTTCGATCTTCCAGCTGTTTCTCACTGACACCCAGTCTGAGCCCCAACTCTGAAGACAACAATAGTACATATCTGATTCATTCATAACTAATTATAATTTGTGTTAATTCATTTTGTCCTTTTATTATAGCTCTACCTGTAGTATTGGTGTAGATGTCTGTCAATCTGGAACCAATTAAGGAACGTTGAACAGACTGAACTGAAAAAACACAAAACGAATCAGAAACAAAAAATGTGAATTGTTTCCACTCGCGCCGTCCTTTCATTTCTTCATACAGCGGGAATCCAAATGAAATAATCCTGAGTCCAATAGCCATCAAAGTCGCTCCAATAGTGCTCCTTGATTACGCTTTCATCCTCCTTTAACAACATACTTCACATTCATCCAGTTTGTGACAGTAGTTGTAGCTTCTTTGAGACTTTTACACTTTAATTACCGCTGTTGCACCCCCCCCCCTTGTGTGTGTGTGTGTGTGTGTGGGGGGGGGAGCAACTTCCAACAGGAGTCGTTTGGGGGGGCTCTTGGGGAAAAAGGTTGGGAACCCCTGGTCTATAGGATTTACCCGATGGAAAATAAAGCTTTGAATGTCTGTATTACTTTATGATGTAATTACCCTAAATAAAAAAATCAATAAAGGAAGGAATAATCCTCAAACAAAACCCTTAATTCGAATAAAGTTATTAATTGGGTTAAATTAGTTTTATCTTAATTAAATCCACATTCTTCAATGACCTGCAACTCCAGAATTATTTGTTCTCGATTTTAGTTCTGCATACATTATTATGTTCACTCTTGATTCTCACCTTTCTCTCTCTCTCTCCTCCAGGTGAGAGGCTCCACCTGCGATGGCCCCGCCCCCCACCAGATGGCCGTCGTCCTATCAGAAGCCTTCCAGACCATGAGGGCGGAGCTTGACTGTCTGCCGCTCGCCGCGGTAGAGGGGGGGGTTGGGGGGGAGAAGATGGCCGCTCTGCTGGAGGAATATTAGGCTTGTTTGAGACAAGCAAGACCTGCGCAGACCTGCGCAATTGCGATCAACGTCTTGCTGGTGCGTTGCATGATGGTTAGTCATTTTGTCCGACTTGCTCTGGAGACTCGCCCACATGAGACTTTGAAATCTCGCGGGACAAAGACGCCCGCAGCCTTGAGAGCGAGGCGAGGCGAGTTGGCGCACTTGCTCTCCACGAGCTGCGGAAGCGAAATGCTTGATGGGAAACGGCTCGCTGGTATCTCGAGCTGAGCGCTCATTGGTGGTTTTTACCACGTGCTGCTGATGAAACTCTCCAATTGGCTGGCAAAAGTTTGTTGTTGTTTTGTGTCAGTTTTACGTTGCCACATCCATTCCCATTTTCCATCATTGTTCCACAATGTTTATCATCATGACATTAATATCTATATATTTTATACTATACTGCTTACCGTTTTCATACTTTATATATCTTAGCATATTCATACACACTGTTCATACTGCTCACAGGCTGATATCTAGTGTATTAATACACACTGTTCATACTGCTCACAGGCTGATATCTAGTGTATTAATACACACTGTTCATACTGCTCACATGCTGATATCTAGTGTATTCATACACACTGTTCATACTGCTCACAGGCTGATATCTAGTGTATTCATACACACTGTTCATACTGCTCACATGCTGATATCTAGTGTATTCATACACACTGTTCATACTGCTCTCAGGCTGATATCTAGTGTATTCATACACACTGTTCATACTGCTCTCAGGCTGATATCTAGTGTCTTCATACACACTGTTCATACTGCTCACAGGCTGATATCTAGTGTATTCATACACACTGTTCATACTGCTCACAGGCTGATATCTAGTGTATTCATACACACTGTTCATACTGCTCACAGGCTGATATCTAGTGTATTCATACACACTGTTCATACTGCTCACAGGCTGATATCTAGTGTATTCATACACACTGTTCATACTGCTCACAGGCTGATATCTAGTGTATTCATACACACTGTTCATACTGCTCACAGGCTGATATCTAGTGTATTCATACACACTGTTCATACTGCTCACAGGCTGATATCTAGTGTATTCATACCCCACTGTTTATTCATCATTCAATTCATTCTATATGTTATTCTGTAGATCGTGTACATTACTTTCCACTTCTCTGCGTGTTGCACCTGGTTAGAAGCTAAACTGCATTTCGTTGTCTCAGTACCTGTAATATGTGCAATAACAATAAAGTTTCTCTTGAAGTTAAACCAAATCATTAAAATAAAATCTATTGTAATGTAATGATTTGGTTTAACCTTATTTATTGAATACATCATTTAAAAGGGCAAGATGAAATCAAATTACATCCATGTTGTACACATCATAAAGCTTAAAGTGGCAGCTAAATAATTAACACAGCAGCAGGTCTGTTCAGTTCATGCTCATGAAGCTTCATGTGTGCGGATCTGAAGGGACTGATCATTTGTAGCCTGTCCACCTATCAGTTTTGCAAACATTAAGAGGGAGGAGCATTTCTATTGCATCCACTTCATCTGCAACGAAAAACGCCAACGCAATTTCCGCCATTGCACACCCAGCCTGTCAAGCCGACTCCGAGTCCGAGCTGTCCGACTTAAGACGAGCTATTTGACACCTCCCCCGGCTGCGATCGGCTACTCTCGTCTACTTTCGAGGCGAGCCGCAATGTGTCTCAAACAAGCCTATTCTCTTCTGCTGCTGCAGGCCGTGAACAGGAGGATCAACAACTGAACACTACTCTTCATCGCCTACTCTTCATCATCTTCACTACCTATTCTTCCTAATACTTGTTCCCATTTTTCTTCCATCTTTCTTTCCCTATTTTCTGCTTCCTCTCTTCTTCGGTTATTTTTAATGTCCTCGCTCCTCGGGCGCGGTGTCACCGGAAGTTGATTTGTCTGCGCCATCTTGAGTACCGTCCCAGTGGCCGTATTTGTGCCGGAGGATCGAGGAGCGATAACGGAGGAGCGATAATCGAGGAACTACCAGACCATCCTCCAGTGAAATCCTCAGACACTCGCCCCGCCCCCTTACTGTGTATCGCTCACTGATTGGACGATGCAGCGCATGCACTGATCTGGCTGCTGTCAGACGATCAGCTGTGCGGCGTCATCACAAACGGACGTCGCTTCACGTGGCGCTCCGGAGGAAAGGACGTCCCATTGCTCTTAGAACTCATTTCCTGCTTCTCGTGGTTTCCTCGCGTCTCTCCGTGCTTCCCTGGAGGGATGGACTAGACGCAGGGAAAGGACGCAAGTGAGGGACGCAAGGATTCCATTTAAGTGGGATGCAGCTTCTGTCTCCTACTTCTCTTCCCTCAGTCTTCCTCCTCCTTTAGCCCCTACTTCCTCCTCATCCTCACCGATGAATGATCTGAAGCCATTTAGCTTTTCGCTCAACTTGTATTCCTTATATTATTATTTTTCTCATTTCAAGTAAATACAATCAAATAAAGACATGCAACATACAGTGCTGGAGATCTACTAAAACATAACGGAACAATACAACCAAACTTCTCCATCGATTCTTCCTCACTTTAACATTTCCTCTCCTCCTCCTCCTCCTCCTCCTCATGCTCTTCCTCTTTTCCTTACCTCCTCGTCGTCACAGATGAAGGATCTGAAGCCATTTTGTTTTTCGTCTGGGCTTTCTATTCCTTTTCGTATCGGTATGCAAGAATCTCTCTGGTCTTAAAGGACGCGTCGAATCACTTTCAAGTGTTTTAGAAACTGACGTTTTTATCAAGTTGTTTTTTAAAGACATGTCTGCGACTGAATCGTGGACATTTTCCCTTTTTCATTCCCATCGTTTGGATTATTGTTGTAGAAACATTGATGTTAGACTGTAGAGACTTTTCAAAGGAGCGAACAGCAATACGAGATGTTTGATCACAGTTTGATGTACATTTCCTTTCCTGAATTCACTTGAAGCTTAAACGCTGAATTCAAGTACGATCTATAGTTAGTATTTATTGTGCTGATGTTACATCTTACCGGTCAGACTGCTGAACGCTGACTGGCTCCTTCTTCTTCTCACACTGACCACCATGTTTTTCTAATTGTTGTTAGAGAAACGCTTTTAGGGCTTGTTGGGTTTACATTTGGAGACAAACTTTTTCACTAACATACAAACAGGTCAAATGTTTTTTGTCAATATGTAATAAAAGTTTGAGACTTATTAAGAGGTTTGTGTTTTTATGAAGGTTAACTTTTGTTATTACACGGCTTAGTCAAATGCTTGATTCTGATTGGTCGACAGACAGGAAGTAAACACTAAAGGGAACAGCAGAAAAAGACAGGGGCCCTTTCTCATTTCATCAAATCCCCCTCCTCGACTCCTCGACTCCTCTGTCCTCCGGTAGTGACCCGGAAATGAATTTTAGCGCGCCATGTTGAAGGACATCTCATTTCTCTAAATGCACGTCGAGGACCGAGCATCGAGCATCGAGGAGGCTCTCTGGAGGAGCTCTAACCGAGGATACACTGATGGCTCCTCCACGGTCCTCCACGGCTCCTTCGCGGATGCATTTCCGGGAACAGAGATGTTTCAAAGAGTCGTGACGCACGGCCGGACTTATCTCAGCCAATGACAGCTCTGCATGCATCCCCTGGATATTATTTTAGAAACTGCTTTCATCGCGACGCGATGTTTACAGAGAGAACAGCTGTGAGGTCCGTGCAGAAAGCAGAGCAGTGTGTAGAATATATATCACTCATAACAGGCCTACTCTCTTTATTTGCTTTAGTTTAGTAGATATCTACAAACAAAGAGTCCATATTTTCTAAAACCATTCAGTGCTTCACAATAAAATACACAACGGCTGTAGCCTGAACGTTTAGGAGCTGTAGTGTGTGTGGTGTGTGTGTGTGTGGTACAGTGTGTAGGTGTGTGTGGTACAGTGTGTGCGTAGATGCAGCGGACAGACAGGTCAGTTGGTTTGGTGTCCTCTGCTTACTTGTAATACTTGTAAATACAACTTTTGGCCCGTAATTTATTTTCCTCATTGCAGCGACCAGAGATATCCAGTCTCTGATAGTGTTACGAGTTTTGAGAGTGCTCCGTTTGATTCTGAAATTGTATATATTTATATAAATATATACACATATATATGTGTGTGTGCGTGTCCGCATCTGTAGCCTGTTATTGTCTCATTACACCGCCCTGTGAATGAATCAAAGTAAATATAGAAGTGGTCATGAACACATCTGTCCGTCAGACAGAGGGCTGAGCCTCCTGTCATCATTAATGGACGTCTCTTTAAAATGACCGCTCAGAGGAGAGGAGTTCTCCTTTCTCTAACCGCCTGCTGCTTCCCCTCCTCTCTCCTCGGTTCCCCTCCTCGGCTCCTCCGCTCGCATCTCCTGTGGGCGGGACTAAGGCCCAATCCCAAACCACTCCCTCGACCCTACCCCTCCGTGATGGAGTGAACTCCGTCTGTAGCCACACTCGCAGCTCAACGAGGCTCCCTCCTGTCAGGTGGAGGGAGTAAATACAGCAGCAAGCTTTGGGACGGCCTCCCCTCTCTCCGGCACAAACAGGAAATGCCGTAACCGTTTGTAACAACGGTTTCAAATCAGCATCTCTTAGACAAAAAATGTAAATGAATAACTCAAATAAAACTCCAAACATCTTTCATTGTGTTTCAAAGCTCTTTTAGTTTTAAAACCCTAATGTTTAGCCTATAAGCTTCTTAGTTTTTGCAACGGTCTGTAAATATACACAACTTTATAATAAAAGGCACACATTTACCTTTTTCTAGACTAAACACAGGTTTGATCCTCAGTTAAAAACATATGAGGTTATCGTGAGGTTGTTCACATCGCAGTTTATCAGTGGATGTTTGCTGGAACTACTTGTGAACAGCGTGTTTCCTGACGGACACACACAGCGTGACTCCGGTCAGGCAGAGACCGTCTCAAGTCAGCATCGCTGCAGACTCTCTGTTTGAGGGCTTTAGAGCCCACTCCCCCTCCACACCCCTCCACACTCGTTGTTTTGGAACAGCCCTCAATATGGCGGACCCTCCGCGTGAACGCGCAAACGGAGGGGTAGGGTGTAGGGGGCGGTTTGGGAATGGGCCTAAGTATCGAGGATAGGAGTCGAGGAGGGGAGTTCGAGAAATGAGAAAGGGCCAGGAAGTAAACACTAAAGGGAACAGCAGAAGACAGACAGGAAGTCAACACTAAAGGGAACAGCAGAAGAAGACAGACAGGAAGTCAACACTAAAGGGTAACAGCAAAGAAGACAGACAGGAAGTAAACAATAAGGGAACAGCAGAAGAAGACAGACAGGAAGTAAACAATAGAGGGAACAGCAGAAGAAGACAGACAGGAGTAAACAATAGAGGGAACAGCAGAAGAAGACAGACAGGAAGTAAACACTAAAGGGAACAGCAGAAGAAGAGAGAGGAAGTAAACACTAAAGGGAACAACAGAAGAAGACAGACAGGAAGTAAACACTAAAGGGAATTTGAAGGTCCCATGTCGTGCTTTTCTGGTTCTCACCCGTCCCCTTGTTGTTATGTAGCTTTTTCTGCATGTGAACGGTCTGCAGAGTCTCAGCCCCTCAAAGTGCACCCTGCAGCGAGTAAAGCTCTAACTCAGAGAAGACCTGTCTGCTGCCCCAGAACGCCTCGTTGGACATTTCTCTTTTCCCATTTCTTTCTTCCGGGAACCAAGTGACGTAACGACGACCCCTCCGCGGATTGGTGCAAATGGACCAATCCGTGGAGCCGATACGTTACGTCCGCGAGCCGTTACGTTAAGTCCGTGGATTGGTCCAAATGGAGGCGAGGCTGTGAGAGATGCTGTTTGAGAAACCTATGAGATTTTGGAGAATTGCACAATATAAATCTATTTGAGGAGACCTCAACAATGGAATTATGATCAGTAGAAATGGGACCTTTAAGTGGGGGTCCACATTTGGGGAAAGATTGAGGTGAAACTAACTTTGTCCCTATTAAACAAACAGGTACAAGTTCAACCAAAAAAAGACTAATTAAGATGTTTCTGTGTTTATGAACTTTTATTAGCTTCATAAATGTAACATGATTATTTCCCTGGGATCTTCAGAAGTTAGTCCATCCTTGTTGCAACCATAGGAAGTCTCTGCCAAAATCAAAAGTCCAGTCTTCCAGCTCCGGTGAAGTACCTGAAAGGATAGTTTATGTCCTGAGAAGATGTCTCACTCGTGCCCTGATCCTGGGTCTGTTCTGTCAGAGGGGGAACAGCAGGAAGCCGGAGAAGATGCTGAAGTTTCGGGAGTCGTCGTAGAGTCGGTAGCTCGCCGGCAGACTGAGGCGAACGATGTCTCCCTCGTCCAGCTGCAGAGCGATGCCATTGGACGTTGAAGCGTAGCCACCGTGGTCGTTCAGCTCCAGGTTGAAGATGATTGGCCGGTTGTTTTTGTACAGGTAGAGACCCATGTAACCCTTCAGGTAATCTGCAGCCGTGAAGCTGAAGAAGTAAAGTCCTCTGACCGGAGCCGTAAACACACCTGAGAAACAAAGCAGTTCGACGTCAACACACAAGGAGGAGAGACGGTTTTAGATGTTCCGTATTCCTTTCAGCTTTATTGTACATGTTCTATCAGGATCACGGTCTGAAGACTTTTCCTTTTGTACCTTTGTTATTCATGTTTTATTATCTCTGCTGAGTGTTTTTAAATGCCATTTTATAATATCTTTCTTGATGTTCTAAATGTCTTTCATTTCTGTAAAGCACTTTGAATTGCCTTGTGTTGAAAGGTACCGTCTAAAGAAACGTGCCTTGCCTTTAAGGACTTAAACCTTTGGTGAGGCAGCTTTAGATATTTACATTATTAAAATACCTTATTGTATTTCAGGTTCAAATTGAATTCTCTCCTCAAATGTTATTTTAAATTTCTCCATTTATTGTATTTTAGTCGAACATTTTATTTGATGTTTTATTGTTATTTCAAGATTTTTTCTTTTACTATAAATTGTATCACAACATTATTTTTGTCTTATCGGTTACTTTGTCTGACGTTAGGCTTGTCAGTCATCAGTGAACTCTAGTAACCCGTGTGAAAGGTGCTGTATGAATAAAGTTAGAAGCTCTGAACCACTGTATAGAAATGAACATGTGTTGTTCTTTACATAACGATCAGGTCTTTAACGCGATGTGGTTTACCTGCCGTCTGGTTGTAGGCCTGGCCGATGTTGGTGATTGTTTTCGAGAAAATCAGCGTCCTCTCCTCGTTGAAAGGTCCGACTGATCCTGAATCAGTCAAACCGGCTGAGAACGCCACCTTCAGCTCACCTGGAGGAAGAAAAATCAATGATAAAATGATTTTCATAACAACATCATCAATGATAGAAAAAACAAGGCATTTGTTTTAGAATTGGTCAAACTTTTTACATTACTTTACATTTAGCTGACGCTTTTATCCAAAGCGACTTACAATAAGTACATTCGACCAGGAAGAGACAACCTTGAAGAAAACAGAATCATAAAGTACATCAGGTTTCATAGAGCCAATCAGTTCAAGTGCTGCTCAACTGGCTTTCAGGTAAGCCAGCCCTTTATTAGTATATACGTGCTTTGTTAGTAGTTCTATCCTCGAGGTGGAGTCGAAAGAGATGAGTTTTCAGTCCGGAAGGTGTGTGAGCTTTCTGCTGTCCTGATGTCAATGGGAGCTCATTCCACCATCTTGGAGCCAGACAGCAAACCCACGTGTTTTGCTGATGGGAACTTGGGTCCCCTTCGCAGCGAGGGTGCAGCGAGTCGTTTGGCTGATGCAGAGCGGAGTGCACGCGCTGGGGTGTACGGTTTAACCGTGTCCTGGATGTAGGAAGGGCCAGATCCATTCGCAGCATGGTACGCAAGCACCAGTGTCTTGAAGTGGATTCTAGCAGTTACTGGAAGCCAGTGGAGGGAGCGGAGGAGCGGCGTGGTGTGGGAGCATTTAGGAAGGTTGAAGACCAGACGAGCCGCTGCATTCTGGATGAGCTGCAGAGGTCGGTACATCCAAAAATGACTTAAGGGAGGGTGTGGCTCAGTGGTTTAGTGCGCTGATCCTCAAATCAGATGAAAGCAAGTTCGAGTCCCACTGCAGTCAGCATGTCGTTGTGTCCCTGAGACACTTCACCCCAAATTGCTCCTGTGGGGACTGCCCACAGTACTGAATGTATGTAAGTCGCTTTGGATAAAAGCGTCTAACAAGTGACATGTAATGTAATGTAACTTAATTATGAATAGCTTAATCTTTCTTAATTGTTTCATAACGTTGATATTTACTAGTTAAAACCAAGGATAAATATTTGGTTGTGAAGAAGTTGAGTCCAAACCTGAGTTGGTGTTTCTGAGCTGATGTAGACTGTCATCAGTTTCATTCAGTCTGAAGCTAAAATCTGAAAATCAGAAAACAGTTAGAGGGACAAAGAGTTGGACAAAACACAGCAAACTGATAGTTTACTTATTTTTAGATTTGTTTTGCTTGATGACAGTAGGAGTCCTGATGTTTGTCTGTATGTCAACTACTTGATTCAGTCGAAGTATGTGATTGCCAATCCATGAAGACAAATTTCAACTTCACAAAATCTGATTTATTTAGAGTTAGTTTGACATGTTACCTGTGTTTTCTGTCTTCAGATCTTCCAGCAGTTTCTCATTGACGCTCAGTCTGACCTCCAACCCTAAAGAAAAAATGTTTGTGTTCATTATGTTTATACAGGAGTTCCTCAGGGAAAAGTGTTGGGTCCTCTGCAGTTTCACTTTTATTAATCACTTAATGGTTTTCTTTCTTTTTAGCAAAACAATATTGACTCCACTCCAACGTAATAATCAATCTGTATGAATTTAATAGTTACCTGAGTTTTCTGTCTTCAGATCTTCCAGCTGTTTCTCACCGACACCCAGTCTGACCTCCAACTCTAAAGATAAACACAGTGAATATCCGATTAATTAATAACTAAGAAAACAAAACTTGTGTTAATGAAAAGTAAATATAACTCTACCTGAGGTGCCGTTGTGTCTGTCCGTCAGTCTGGACTCCATCAAGGAAAGTTGAACAGACAGAACTGAAAATACAAATTAAAATCATAAGCACATTTCTTTTCTTGTTCAAACTTATTTTTCTTGTTCTAACTAAATGAAATGTTGTCAATAAATTTAAAACAGGTTTCAAATCACAAACTAGTTTCCAGCATTCTAATATCTAATAATGATGAATGATGTAAGTAAATTACCTGAACTTTCCGTCTGTATCTTCATCATCCGACTGCCAGCCTCAGTTAGCCGTGTCTCCAAGACTGAAAAAAAGTTAAATCTAGCTGTTTTATTCTCACTGTTAAAGTTTTGCTGTTAATAGATATAAATATTTACCTTTAGTTTCATTTCTCAGAGCAGAGAGGTCAAAGCTGTGAGCTGAAACAGGTTAAAATAACTCATTATCTTACGTTGACAGCACACAAAGATTTAGCATAAGGAGATGATGTTACCTTCAGTCTCCATCACAGCTGCTGATAGTCTGTCTGAAACAGAAAAACACACAAGACGTCACATTATGAAATAAGAATAAAAAACAAATATATGTGTATGATATATCTGAGGTCACCTGTGTTATGTGTCCTCAGCTCTTCTACCTGCCCCTCATTGACGTTCAGTCTCAGATTTAAACCTGACAGCTCAACTGGATGGACAGAAATACGTTTTTAACTTTTTATTCAAACTGATATCCACACAGACAACACATACTTCAAAAATATGTAATACTATGCACACTGCACTCTATGGCTAGCTCTCCAACACATTGTACGTGATAGGCTAAGGGGTGGGACATCTCTAAGCGGATGACCAATCACAACAGAGCCAGCCAGCTAACCAATCAGGGAAAACTGGGCTCTGGTTTCAGACAGAGGGTGAAAAGAGGTGCTGCAGCACAGGCAGTATGAGAACAATAAAGAGCTTTTTGAACATTAAAGCATGGAGACATGTAGAGACACTACATACTGATATACACCTGAACATCAGCAGGAGAGGACTCTTTAAAGTAGAGACACTACATACTGATATACACCTGAACATCAGCAGGAGAGGACTCTTTAAAGTAGAGACACTACACACTGATATACACCTGAACATCAGCAGGAGAGGACTCTTTAAAGTAGAGACACTACATAC
This sequence comes from Champsocephalus esox, assembly GCA_036324585.1. NCBI lineage: Eukaryota > Metazoa > Chordata > Actinopteri > Perciformes > Channichthyidae > Champsocephalus > Champsocephalus esox. The sequence continues at coordinate 35,167,947 of CM070494.1, forward strand.
TGATATAAACCTGAACATCAGCAGGAGAGGACTCTTTAAAGTAGAGACACTACATACTGATATACACCTGAACATCAGCAGGAGAGGACTCTTTAAAGTAGAGACACTACATACTGATATACACCTGAACATCAGCAGGAGAGGACTCTTTAAAGTAGAGACACTACATACTGATATACACCTGAACATCAGCAGGAGAGGACTCTTTAAAGTAGAGACACTACATACTGATATACACCTGAACATCAGCAGGAGAGGACTCTTTAAAGTAGAGACACTACATACTGATATACACCTGAACATCAGCAGGAGAGGACTCTTTAAAGTAGAGACACTACATACTGATATACACCTGAACATCAGCAGGAGAGGACTCTTTAAAGTAGAGACACTACATACTGATATACACCTGAACATCAGCAGGAGAGGACTCTTTAAAGTAGAGACACTACGTACTGATATACACCTGAACATCAGCTGGAGAGGACTCTTTAAAGTAGAGACACTACATACTGATATACACCTGAACATCAGCAGGAGAGGACTCTTTAAAGTAGAGACACTACATACTGATATACACCTGAACATCAGCAGGAGAGGACTCTTTAAAGTAGAGACACTACATACTGATATACACCTGAACATCAGCAGGAGAGGACTCTTTAAAGTAGAGACACTACATACTGATATACACCTGAACATCAGCAGGAGAGGACTCTTTAAAGTAGAGACACTACATACTGATATACACCTGAACATCAGCAGGAGAGGACTCTTTAAAGTGGAGACACTACGTACTGATATACACCTGAACATCAGCAGAATATGTCCTCTTTAGATAACATCAGATATTCGTCGATACCCACCACCATCCACTTTACTTCATATATATTGGTTATATCCAAAGCTCTTGGGTTTCTGGAGTTCCATATCCAGAGTTTCTACTAAAATATCTGAAAAACGTATATAATCAAACGCTCTAACGGCGTTTTTCTGTATTCAAACTGAAGATAACCTTTTACCAAACCAATCAGAATGCTTACAAATAAATTATTAGGAAGCTAATTGGATAGTACAATAAAACTAAAATGTTATTTATTCAAACTAAAACTTACATGGAAGAGTTGGTGATGTTACCTGCAGTGTGGTTTTCCAGCTGTCGCAGCTTCGTCTCCGTGGATCTCAGTCTCCCCTCCAGAGCTGCAGAACAAAACATTTATAGTATACCTATAATTAGGCTAAGTGTCAACTCGTCAGTAACTTAATGATCACGAGAAATGTGAATGTAAATATATCTACCTGTACTCTTGTAGTGGTCGTCTATCAGTTTGTTCTTTATGTAGAAAAGTTGACCAGAGTGAACTGAAAACACATAATCAGTTCAAAAACAGTTCAAAAGAAATACATTTTACGATAATAAATCTGCATTTTTGTAGGTTAAATAATGTATATCTTAAACAACAGTGATATATAATTATAGGTTAAGACATCCAGCAGCAGTATATTAAAGGTGGGGTAGGTACGTTTGAGAAACCGGCTCGAGATCGCTAGAATTTGAAAATACACAACCGGAGAAAATCAGAGCCCCTCCCCCAACACACACGAACGCGCACATGACCAATGAGGGCACGAGGTAAGTTTGTGCCCCGATCGAAGGCTGACAGGCAGGTAGGCCATCCCATCCGGTTGTACTTGTTACAGTACTACGGCTTCTACAGATGAATTTTGTTATGGATTTTTTGTCAAAGCACTTCAGATATTCATTGCTATCGGGATGTTCAGAGCATTCCACGGAATATAACAAAAAGTGTATCTCGAGCCGGTTTCTGAAACTTACCTACCCCACCTTTAAGTAAAAGTTGCTCCACTTTTAACAGCTGTGATGAACACATTAACGTAAACAAAATGAAAGAATCCAGTAATTCAAAATGATTCTAAAATGGGACATTGGGCACAGTAAGTACTTTTACTTTTGGTACTTTAACTATTTTCTTATCCCAATACGTCTCAGTGTATGCTGCTTTATACTTCCACTGCACTACATTTTAGAAGACAGTATTGTACTTTGTACTCCACTGCATTTATTTGACAGCTTTTAGTTACTAGTTAGAAATAGATTAATAGATCATTCAAAACATAAATCAATTATTAATTACACTTTGACAGATATCTCGAGGTTAGGATATCCAGCAGCCGGACATAAAGTTATTACAATGAGCTCTACATTTACTAACTGTGATAAAACACATCAATAATCATTATATTATATATATACGATTCTGAAAAGGGTCATAATAAGGAGTTCTTTAACTTTTGGTACTTTTAAGTATATTTTGATACCCATGCTTTTGTACTTTTACTTGTAACAGAGTATTTTTTACCCTGTAGTATTTCTACTTTTGCTTTAGTAGAATATCTGAGTACTTCTTACACCACTGCCACCATGAGTGTGCTACGAAAGCCTGAATTTAAAACAGATATTTTACAGCTGAAGACTGTTTTCAGATGCAGAGCAGGTTGTGAGCGAGGCTCCGTTTGTACATGAGGAAACGGTTCAGAGTGTCTGCTCGTCCTCCTGTGATGAGCCCTCGCTCTTCTTCCTGCTCTCAGACACAGCCAGCTCCACTCTGTATTTCCTGGTTCCTCCCCTTCAGATCCACACTGAGGAGGGGGAGGAGGAGGAGGAGGAGGAGGAGGAGGAGGAGGGGTCTAACCAACATGTGGGTAAAGAACAAGAGCTGATAGGCCACATTCACTGCTCACACACACACACACTGTTCAGATAACCTGTCACACTAGTTTCAGTTCTCAGGAAGTGAAACTCACACACTCGCTGCTACTGAGAGGTGAAATGGCGCAGAGAGGAGTTCAGCTGGAGCGGGAAACCTTCTCTTGTTCCATCTGTCTGGATCTACTGAAGGATCCGGTGACCACTTCCTGTGGACACAGCTACTGTCTGAAGTGTATTAAAGGCTCTGGGACGGAGAGGATGAGAAGAAGACCCACAGCTGCCCTCAGTGCAGGCAGAGCTTCACCCCGAGGCCTGTGCTGCTGAAGAACACCATGCTAGCAGCTTTAGTGGAGGAGCTGAAGAAGACTGGACCCCCAGCTGCTGCTGCTGCTGACCTCTGCTACGCTGGAGCTGGAGACGTGGCCTGTGATGTCTGCACTGGGAGGAAGCTGAGAGCCTGTAAGTCCTGTCTGCAGTGTGTGGCCTCTTACTGTGACCAACACCTCCAGCCTCACTATGACGCAGCTCCATTAAAGAAACACAAGCTGGTGGAGCCCTCCAAGGAGCTCCAGGAGAACATCTGCTCTCGTCACGACGAGGTGAAGAAGCTGTTCTGCCGCACTGATCGGCAGAGCATCTGTTATATCTGCTCTGTGGACGAACACAAAGGCCACGACACGGTGTCGGCTGCAACAGAGAGGACCGAGAGGCAGAGAGAGCTGGAGGGGAGTCGACTGAACATCCAGCAGAGGATCCAGGACGGAGAGAAGGAGGTGAAGCGGCTTCAGCAGGAGGTGCAGGCCGTCAACGGCTCCGCTGACAAAGCAGTGGAGGACAGCGAGGAGACGTTCACTGAGCTGATCCGTCTCGTGCAGAAGAGGAGCTCTGACGTGAAGCAGCAGCTCAGATCCCAGCAGGAGAGAGAAGTGAGTCGAGTCAGAGAGCTGCAGGAGAAGCTGGAGCAGGAGATCTCTGAGCTGAAGAGGAGAGACGCTGAGCTGCAGCTGCTGTCTCACACAGAGGACCACAACCAGTTCCTGCTCAGCTACCCCCCCTCCTCACTGCCAGCCCCCCTCAGTGGAGCTACACACTCCTCCAGCACCAACATCCCGTCCTCTGAGCTACTTTGAGGACGTGACGGCGGCCCTGTCAGCAGTCAGAGACAAACTACAGGACGTCCTGAGAGAGGAGTGGACACACGTCTCACCGACTGAAGTGGAGGGTTTACTGTCAGCAGCAGAGCCCGCCTCCAGAGCTGGGTTCTTCAGATACTCACAGGAGATCACTCTGGATCCAAACACAGCACACACACAGCTGTTATTATCTGAGGGGAGCAGAAAAGCAACATTCATGAGACAACAACAGTCTTATTCCAGTCACCCAGACAGATTCACTGCATGGCCTCAGGTCCTGAGTAGAGAGAGTCTGACTGGACGTTGTTACTGGGAGGTGGAGCGGAGAGGGAGAGCGGTTCGTGTTGCAGTCGCAGACAAGAATGTCAGCAGAGCAGGAAGTGTATTTGGAAACAATGACAAATCTTGGGCGTTAGTTTGTAACCAAAACAGTTATTCCTTTCGTTACAACAGCATCCTCACTCCCGTCTCAGGTCCTCCGTCCTCCAGAGTAGGAGTGTACCTGGATCACAGAGCAGGTGTTCTGTCCTTCTACAGCATCGTCTCTGAAACCACGACTCTCCTCCACAGAGTGCAGACCACGTTCACTCGGCCGCTACATGCTGGGGTTTGGGTTTATGGTGATGGAGCCACAGCTGAGTTTTGTAAACTGAAATAGCCTGAAGTCATTTGAGGAACTCTTCTACTTCTTAAACTCACCGTGTGTCCATCATTGTTGCTGAGAGCTGAGTGTTCATGTCTTCACTGCACAGAGATCAGCTGTCAATCAAACATGATGGGACGTGCTTTAACGTCTTCTCACGAGTTGTTCTGTAGATGCTGGAGTTTCTTCAGGCGGCGCTCCTTCCTGTGTCCGTGTAGCCGTGGAGGCTGTCACTGCTCAGGAGGGTTTCTGTTCACCTCAGCTCGTATTTCTCTGCATGGAAATGTAAACTTTGCTCTAAATACTTGTTGAATATCGATGTATTTGTATGTTGTTGTTTCTCTTGTAACGCTTGAGTCTTACGAGAGAAAGCACCAGAGCTTCTTTCATTGTAGATATGTTATTCTAAAGGCCTTTTCTTTTGACTTAGTCTCAAAGTGTTGAATGCATACATGACAGTTTGGAAAGGAAAGAAAACTAATAGAAAGAAAAGTCATAAAAAAATCAAATCTAACAGGTTGAGTTTGTAATAAATTGTGTTTCTGTTTTCAAGATGTGCGATGAGTGCCACATTGACATGTCTGTAAACAATGTAATGTTTGGGGGTTTTCTTGTTAATAAAAGATCTAAAAGGAACTAAAGTGAAAATCTCAGTCTTTTTTATTTTTTTATTATACAAATATCTCTAAATTCTTGTTCTGAAACAAGATATTTGAATTTTAAAGTATTGTATTTATCTGTAGGGTTAAGAACATTTCAATAAATTCAGATGTTCTAATTTGTGTTCAGAAAAACGTGAACCTCTCAGCTCAGTGATTCTCAAATGGGGGTACGTTGGGGCAGAGTCCTGATTTTCAAGACCCGCTCCCGCCCCGCACCCGCAATACCGAACCCGCCCCGCTACCCGCACATATTGCCAATTAGTTCCGCAACCCGACCCGACCCGTCGGCACAAGATCCGCAACCCGACCCACCCGCATAGCCTAGCCTATATATGAGCAGTGAAAACGTGCAATTATTAACACGCAGTTGCATATTTGTCTTAGAAAGCGTGGGATGTTGGTTATTTCCTCCATCTAGGAACCAGAAGCCTCCCAGACGTTTCGCTCTTGAGGAAGTGTTATTGAAAATGCTGTATTCTGCTCTAGAGAGCTTCAGCTCAGCCATTCAGAATGTGGCGCTCAGCAGCAGACTGATGCGCTGCAGAGGTTATGATTATGCGCGGTCCCGCAGGGAGAGGTCTGAGGATTTAAACATTAAACTAAATTATTATTATTTTAATATATTTATTATGCGACACCCGCGACCCGACCCGCATCATCTTTGTTTTACCCAGAACCGAACCCGGAAAAAAGCATTTGAAAAAATACCACCCGCGAATCGGGTACCCGACCCGATGCAGGACTCTGCGTTGGGGTACTACTGGGTATGAGATCATAAACAAAAGGTTAATTCAATAAAAATACCATGCATGATTACAAAAATATTCATAGTACAATAAGTTAAATAGAAAACACAATTTTATATAAAATATTCCTAGAACCACCAAGGGTTCAAGATCCGTGCTTTCTGGTGCTTAACTGGTTCTTCTCTGTTTTGAGTGTGTGGTCACGTCCTAGTCACTTTGCTCAGTGCTACTGCTTGTTAGTTTTATTTTCCATACTCGCCATTAAATGAAGCTTAGCGCAAGTTCAATAAGGAAGACCTAACACGAGTCACTTACACGTCACTCGATGGCTCCCTTCCCCCCTCATTAAATATGAGGGCGTCACCCTTCAGCAGCCAATGGCTGCACATGCTAAATTCCTTAAATGCCTGCTCTTCCTCGCTGTCAGTTGTCATTTGCAGATGACCGCAACCCGCCTCCACCCCTCTCGCCTCCAGTCTCCTCCAGGACAAAGCTAAACCTTCCCTCTTCAGACCGGTCTCACCTACTCAGCACCACCACCAGTGTCTAGACCCCGGGGATTTCATCGGAGCGGTGCTTTCCCTCCTAAATGATCATCCTGCAAACCGGGGCCTAATCGCCAAAACACCATTACATTTTCCTGTTGTATTATCATGGCAATCATTTCATTCATATGACGTGTAAACAATAAATATGTAATTCTTACATCACGTCTCTCCGGTTTGAACTGTTATTGCTCAAGTTAATCTCGCCCCCCCCTCCGGTCAGGGGATAACCTTTATATGTTTGAGGTTCCCAATAATTTGTTAATAAAGGAGTTCCTCAGGGATCCATGATGGGTTCGTTAAAGTTCCAGTCTGAAAACTCTTTTCATTTAGCTAAAAAAATGACAAAACATTTCAATACTTCAAGAATGTCATAGTTAATATATTTATATTGTAGTATTCATTTTTATAAACCTACAGTTTAGTTAGTTTTAACTTCAGAGTGTTACCTGTGTTTTCTATCTTTCGATCTTCCAGCTGTTTCTCACTGACACCCAGTCTGAGCCCCAACTCTGAAGACAACAATAGTACATATCTGATTCATTCATAACTAATTATAATTTGTGTTAATTCATTTTGTCCTTTTATTATAGCTCTACCTGTAGTATTGGTGTAGATGTCTGTCAATCTGGAACCAATTAAGGAACGTTGAACAGACTGAACTGAAAAAACACAAAACGAATCAGAAACAAAAAATGTGTTATGGCTGGCGTCCAAATGTAAGAGCCCACAACAGAAACACAAACATTTGTACCCCTCAAAACATAAATAAGTGGGTTCAATCATTTGTACATATAAAAAGCTGATGCATACTAATAATAATAATTCAGTCAGTTAAAAAGTCAAATAAAGGAGTTCCTCAGGGAAGCTTAGTTGATCCTCGACAGCAGGGGTTCCCAACTTTTTTCCCAAGACCCACACACACACACACACAAGGGGGGGGGTGCAACAGCAGTAATTAAAGTTTAAAAGTCTCAAAAATGCTTCAACTACTGTCACAAACTGGATGAATGTGAAGTATGTTGTTAAAGGAGGATGAAAGCGTAATCAAGGAGCAGTATTGGAGTGACTTTGATGGCTATTGGACTCAGGATTATTTCATTTGGATTCCCGCTGTATGAAGAAATGAAAGGACGGCGCAAGTGGAAACAATTCAACTGAGAACTGTTGCTCAAAGTAAGCCGTTTTTTTGCCGATGTGTTTATGTGGATTCAAAAATCGTAAATAATCTACAAAATGGAGGAGACCGATCTGATCGGAGCAACTGTGACGAATAATCCAACTGAAACCGGCGTGGACAATGACATGTTTAAAAAATGCGTTTATCCAGAAAAGCCTGGTTTGGACACTTTACGGGCAGAAGAAACATTTCTGTCTTTTGATACCTTTAATACTAACTTCAATTGTTATTCAAATTAATTAATCAACTATTTTTTATATTTGTATTGTAATGTAGAGACAAGGCTTTTAGTGACAATCATGTATTGCGTTACAATTATGTGTAAACAAAAAAAAAGTCTAAATATGATATTTGGCCTCAAATCATCTGAGGCCTGGCGCCCCCCCCCCTGCGATCTTTGGCACCCCCCCTAGGTTGGGAACCACTGCTCGACAGCAGCGGTTCCCAACCTTTTTCAACTCAGGGCCCACTTAAGAATCAAAAAATGTTTTGCGGCCCACATTCAACCATAAACAATACGGAGGCTAAATAAAGTTCTGATTGTTCAATTCAGAACATGTGACACGTTGTAAATCCAGTAGAACAGACCGCTATCAAGAACTGTAATGACCGTTGCTAAGGACTGTAATGACCGTTGCTAAGGAGGATCAAGAAAGAGAAAGTAAAAGAGGTTAAAATAAAAAATAATCTTAATAATGGAAATGTTTCCACACAAATGGGGGGCAAATATTGAATTTACATTTACACCCTTTCATATTTTATTTGGGCTTTTTGATGAAGACCGCACACAGTTAATAAATACAACTATTCTTCTGGCTAAAATACATATTTATAAAAATGAATTAAGGAGTAATCTTAATTTAAGGTGTTTGAAGAGTAGATAAAAAATACAATTTATTTTGGAAAAAATTATTGCCACAGAAAATCAAGGGGTGGCTTTTTCAAAAAAATTAAATTAAAAGATTACAAATTAAAATGATTTGGCGGCCCACTTGCAGGCTGGGAACCGCTGCTCTACAGTTTCAATGTAAAAACATTTAGAGTGTTACCTGTGTTTTCTGTCTTCAGATCTTCCAGCTGTTTCTCACTGACATCCAGTCTGACCTCCAGAGCTGAAGAATAAAATAATTCTTGTTTATTCAATGATTTAATAAATAATCACTCAACAAGGTTATATTAAAGAGTTGATGATGTTACCTGCAGTTTGCTTCTCCAGCTGTGTTTCAGTGGATCTCAGTTTGACCTCCAAAGCTGAAAACAAAATGATATATTTATATAAATTACATTATAAATTACATTCGTGCATGATTAGCTGATAAGTATTACTTTAAATAAGCAAGTCAATATTACTCTACCTGTAGTGTTGTTGTGACTTTCTGTCAGACTGGAATTTATCAAGGAAAGTTGAACCGACTGAACTAAAAACACAATATCAGAACAAAGAAATGTCAACGTGTTTTACACATATAGTAATAATACATTGAAATACATCTACAGATAGTTTAAGACCTTCAGTTTTACCTGTGTTTTGTGTTTTCAAATCTTCCAGCTGTTCCTCATTGGCACTCAGTCTGACCTCCAGCTCTAAAGAGAAGCACAGAAAATATCCTAATCATTAATATAAAAAATATCCCTTGTTTTAATGATCTGATGGACATATCGCATGTACTAAAAACATCCTTTGTTCATGCACTAGCACTTTTATGTAAAAAGAAACACAATTTAAATACACATTATAGGATATATCTGTAATACACATTGTCTATTTGCGACTGAAGATTTCTCCTAAATATACAAAAACTTAAATATCGCCTCATTTGTATATTTTAACATAACATATCAGAAACCCTGCAATAAGAAAAAATATGGATAGACACAACAACAACAATTTTTATGTAGACATCAATTAGTTCCCTCTATTAACATATAATACAAATATAATTATACATTCATATAAAACTTCAGTATGCTACCTGCTGTCTTCAGACCTTTCAGTACTTTCACACCGGCACCCAGTTTCACCTCCAACTCTGAAGAGAAAACAGTAAATATCTGATTAGTTTATATAATTTATGACCGAATCCTTGATGAAAATATTTAAGTAAATCCAACTCAACCTGTAGTGTTGTTGTTGATGTCGGTCAGCCTGGACTCCATCAATGAAAATCGAAAAGACTGAACTGAAAACACAAAGTAAAATCAGAAACAAATTCACTTAATAACACCAAGGAACACAAACCAGAAGGACAAACAAATGTATTTTAATATAAAAACGTTTAACCATCAGTCTTATAAATATCTAAAGCATATAACTCCTGTCATTTAGTCATAAAGGTTCCTTAACATCAGCAGGAGAGGACTCTTTAAAGTAGAGACACTACATACTGATATACACCTGAACATCAGCAGGAGAGGACTCTTTAAAGTAGAGACACTACATACTGATATACACCTGAACATCAGCAGGAGAGGACTCTTTAAAGTAGAGACACTACATACTGATATACACCTGAACATCAGCAGGAGAGGACTCTTTAAAGTAGAGACACTACATACTGATATACACCTGAACATCAGAAGGAGAGGACTCTTTAAAGTAGAGACACTACATACTGATATACACCTGAACATCAGCAGGAGAGGACTCTTTAAAGTAGAGACACTACATACTGATATACACCTGAACATCAGCAGGAGAGGACTCTTTAAAGTAGAGACACTACATACTGATATACACCTGAACATCAGCAGGAGAGGACTGTTTAAAGTAGAGACACTACATACTGATATACACCTGAACATCAGCAGGAGAGGACTCTTTAAAGTAGAGACACTACATACTGATATACACCTGAACATCAGCAGGAGAGGACTCTTTAAAGTAGAGACACTACATACTGATATACACCTGAACATCAGCAGGAGAGGACTCTTTAAAGTAGAGACACTACATACTGATATACACCTGAACATCAGCAGGAGAGGACTCTTTAAAGTAGAGACACTTAGAGACACTACATACTGATATACACCTGAACATCAGCAGGAGAGGACTCTTTAAAGTAGAGACACTACATACTGATATACACCTGAACATCAGCAGGAGAGGACTCTTTAAAGTAGAGACACTACATACTGATATACACCTGAACATCAGCAGGAGAGGACTCTTTTAAAGTAGAGACACTACATACTGATATACACCTGAACATCAGCAGGAGAGGACTCTTTAAAAACATCAGGATGATAAAAGAGTTTCTTAGGGAAACTTTCTTGATCCTGCTAAGTTTCAGTTTGAGATAAAATAAATTACATGTTACCTGTGTTTTCTGTCATTAGATCCTCCAGATGTTTCTCACTGACACCCAGTCTGACCTCACGAGCTGAACATGAAAACCATTCATGTTTAATTTAAAGGTTTTATATTTGTATTGTTAAAGTGTTTTGAAGAGCTTACCTTCACTGTGTTTCTCCAGCTGCCCCAGTTTTGTCTCAGTAATTGTAAGTCTGACTTTCAGAGCTGATAAACAATTGAATGTTATTCAATTATATTTTTACTGAGTCTGGATTTAAAGTGTAAATGATAAAGTTAATACAACTATAACTCTACCTGTAGTGTTGGTTTGACTTTCTGTCAGTCTCGACTCCATCAGGGAAAGTTGAACAGACTGAACTGAAAACACAAAATCAAACCGACAACAAATCTTGTTAAATTATTTCAATAATCTGTATTTAACAAGAACAATCAGAGACATCCTAAATGTCAGTGTGAAGATTTATGTTGAGGCTTTTACCTGTGTTTTCTGTGTTCAGATCATCCAGCTGTTTCTCAGTGACTCCCAGTCGAACCTCCAGAGCTGAACAGCAAACCATTCAAGTTTAATTTAATGGTTTGATTAGTGATTATTTAACGTTTTTATTGAAGGGTTAATGATATTACCTGCAGTTTGCTGCTCCAGTTGTTTCTCAGTGGATCTCATCCTGACATCCAGAGCTGATAAACAATCAGATGTTATTCATTTATTTATTTACTGAGACTGGAGGTAAACTCTTCAGTAAAGTCAAGATAAGTGTTAATACAAACGGTTATGTAAATCTAAATCTACCTGTTGTGTCTTTTTCACCTTCTGTTAGTCTCGACTCCATCAAGGAAAGTTGAACGGATTGACCTGAAAACACAAAATCATAAGAAACAAATATATATCTATCTAATTATATGTTGTAAATTGTATTACTCAATACAAGAGGTTTATACATATGTTCAGAGGTTCAGCAAATACTGTGAAGAACCCCAATATGTTTTTACAAAACCATAACGTTTCATTATTGCAGATTAAGGACTTCCTCAGGGAACGGTGTTGGGTCCTCTACAGTTTCAGTCTGAAGATATATATTAAATGTTTTTACTGTACCTGTGTTTTCTGTCTTCAGATCCTCCAGTTGTTTCTCACTGACACCGAGTCTGACCTGCAAAGCTGAACGCCAAACAATTCATGTTATTTTAACTGTGTCATTTGATGGTGGATTATTTAATATCACTATCATAATTATTTTACCTGCAATTTGCTGCTCCAAATGTGTCTCAGTGGATCCCAGTCTGACCTCCAAAGCTGATTAACAATCAGATGTTATTCATTTATATATTTACTGAGTCTGGATTTAAACTGTTCGGTAAAGTCTATATTAAAATGATACATTTACTGTATATGAACATTTTAATATAGATTTAACTCTACCTGTAGTGTTTTTTAGACTCTCTGTCATTCTGGACTCCATCAGGGAAAGTTGAACAGATTGAACTGAAAACACAAAATCAGAACAAACTAATATAATCTTGTTAACATATTACAATAATCAGTATCGTAATTAGTTGAATAATTAAACACTATTTAAAAAAGGACCGTCAGGGTTCATTCATGCCTATAAGGCGTTCCTCAGGGAACAGAGATGGATCCTCTACAGTTTCAGTCTGATGATATACTTAAAGATTTATACCTGTGTTTTCTGTCTTCAGATCATCCATCTCTTTCTCATTGGCACCAAATCTGAAATCTATAACTGAACAACAAACCATTCATGTTTAATTTAATAGTTTAATTAATTATTAATCAATAGTAATATTGAAGACTTAACTATGTTACCTTCATTGTGATTCTCCAGCATCTCCAGTTGTATCTCAGTGGCTCTCACTCTGACATTTAGAGCTGATTAACAATCATATGTTATTTATTCATATATTTAAATGTTTGGATGTATACTCTTCAGTAAAGACAAGATCATATAGATAAGTGTAAACACATATGTGAATATAAATATAACTGTACCTGTAGCAGTGTTTTGAGTTTCCGTGAGTCTCGACTCCATCAAGGAAAGTTGAACGGATTTAACTAGAAACAGAAAATCACAACAAACAAATATTATTATTTTTTAATGTTCCACTACTATGTATTATGATTAATAATGTAATGTTCATTGGTAATAATGGAATACTATTTAATAGCTGACCAAGAGAGGTAAATATGTCAGTTCAGAGGGTTAGCAAGTTTTGCAAAGAACCCTTATACATTTGAGATTTACAAAAGGACAATCAGGGTTCATTCTAGTTTCTAAAGGAGTTCCTCAGGGAACCATTTTGGATCTTCTACAGTTTCAGCCTGAAGATATATTGAAAGGTTTTTACCTGTGTTTTCTGTCATTAGATCCTCCAGATGTTTCTCACTGACACCCAGTCTGACCTCACGAGCTGAACATGAAAACCATTCATGTTTAATTTAAAGGTTTTATATTTGTATTGTTAAAGTGTTTTGAAGAGCTTACCTTCACTGTGTTTCTCCAGCTGCCCCAGTTTTGTCTCAGTAATTGTAAGTCTGACTTTCAGAGCTGATAAACAATTGAATGTTATTCAATTATATTTTTACTGAGTCTGGATTTAAAGTGTAAATGATAAAGTTAATACAACTATAACTCTACCTGTAGTGTTGGTTTGACTTTCTGTCAGTCTCGACTCCATCAGGGAAAGTTGAACTGACTGAACTGAAAACACAAAATCAAACCGACAACAAATCTTGTTAAATTATTTCAATAATCTGTATTTAACAAGAACAATCAGAGACATCCTAAATGTCAGTGTGAAGATTTATGTTGAGGCTTTTACCTGTGTTTTCTGTGTTCAGATCATCCAGCTGTTTCTCAGTGACTCCCAGTCGAACCTCCAGAGCTGAACAGCAAACCATTCAAGTTTAATTTAATGGTTTGATTAGTGATTATTTAACGTTTTTATTGAAGGGTTAATGATATTACCTGCAGTTCGCTGCTCCAGTTGTTTCTCAGTGGATCTCATCCTGACATCCAGAGCTGATAAACAATCAGATGTTATTCATTTATTTATTTACTGAGACTGGAGGTAAACTCTTCAGTAAAGTCAAGATAAGTGTTAATACAAACGGTTATGTAAATCTAAATCTACCTGTTGTGTCTTTTTCACCTTCTGTTAGTCTCGACTCCATCAAGGAAAGTTGAACGGATTGACCTGAAAACACAAAATCATAAGAAACAAATATATATCTATCTAATTATATGTTGTAAATTGTATTACTCAATACAAGAGGTTTATACATATGTTCAGAGGTTCAGCAAATACTGTGAAGAACCCCAATATGTTTTTACAAAACCATAACGTTTCATTATTGCAGATTAAGGACTTCCTCAGGGAACGGTGTTGGGTCCTCTACAGTTTCAGTCTGAAGATATATATTAAACGTTTTTACTGTACCTGTGTTTTCTGTCTTCAGATCCTCCAGTTGTTTCTCACTGACACCGAGTCTGACCTGCAAAGCTGAACGCCAAACAATTCATGTTATTTTAACTGTGTCATTTGATGGTGGATTATTTAATATCACTATCATAATTATTTTACCTGCAATTTGCTGCTCCAAATGTGTCTCAGTGGATCCCAGTCTGACCTCCAAAGCTGATTAACAATCAGATGTTATTCATTTATATATTTACTGAGTCTGGATTTAAACTGTTCGGTAAAGTCTATATTAAAATGATACATTTACTGTATATGAACATTTTAATATAGATTTAACTCTACCTGTAGTGTTTTTTAGACTCTCTGTCATTCTGGACTCCATCAGGGAAAGTTGAACAGATTGAACTGAAAACACAAAATCAGAACAAACTAATATAATCTTGTTAACATATTACAATAATCAGTATCGTAATTAGTTGAATAATTAAACACTATTTAAAAAAGGACCGTCAGGGTTCATTCATGCCTATAAGGCGTTCCTCAGGGAACAGAGATGGATCCTCTACAGTTTCAGTCTGATGATATACTTAAAGATTTATACCTGTGTTTTCTGTCTTCAGATCATCCATCTCTTTCTCATTGGCACCAAATCTGAAATCTATAACTGAACAACAAACCATTCATGTTTAATTTAATAGTTTAATTAATTATTAATCAATAGTAATATTGAAGACTTAACTATGTTACCTTCATTGTGATTCTCCAGCATCTCCAGTTGTATCTCAGTGGCTCTCACTCTGACATTTAGAGCTGATTAACAATCATATGTTATTTATTCATATATTTAAATGTTTGGATGTATACTCTTCAGTAAAGACAAGATCATATAGATAAGTGTAAACACATATGTGAATATAAATATAACTGTACCTGTAGCAGTGTTTTGAGTTTCCGTGAGTCTCGACTCCATCAAGGAAAGTTGAACGGATTTAACTAGAAACAGAAAATCACAACAAACAAATATTATTATTTTTTAATGTTCCACTACTATGTATTATGATTAATAATGTAATGTTCATTGGTAATAATGGAATACTATTTAATAGCTGACCAAGAGAGGTAAATATGTCAGTTCAGAGGGTTAGCAAGTTTTGCAAAGAACCCTTATACATTTGAGATTTACAAAAGGACAATCAGGGTTCATTCTAGTTTCTAAAGGAGTTCCTCAGGGAACCATTTTGGATCTTCTACAGTTTCAGCCTGAAGATATATTGAAAGGTTTTTACCTGTGTTTTCTGTCTTCAGATCTTCCAGCTGTTTCTCACTGGCACTCAGTCTGAACTCCAGAGCTGAACAGAAAACAATTCATGTTTAATTTAATGCTTTAATATATGATTATTTAAAGGTAATATGAATTATTTTACCTGTAGTTTGCTGCTCCAGTTGTTTCTCTGTGAATCCCAGTCTGACCTCCAGAGCTGATCAACAACCAGATGTTATTCAATTATATGTTTATTAACTGAGTCTCGTTTTATAATCTTCAGTCAAATCCAGATCCGAAACATATTTGTAAATAAAATTGTTATTCTAAATCTAACTCTACCTGTAGTGTTGTTTTGAGTCAGGCTGGACTCCATCAAGGAAAGTTGAACAGATTGAACTAAAATACACAACATCAGAACAAACAAATATCATCTTTAAATATTTTTACAATAATATAGTTTCAATCTGAAGATGTTTATTTAAAGGTTTTTACCTGTGTTTTCTGTCTTCAGATCTTCCAACTGTTTCTCACTGGCACTCAGTCTGACCTCTAACGCTAAAGAAAAAACAGAAAATATCAGATTAATAACTAATTAGAACTGTTGTTAATGCACATTATAAAGTAAATGTATGTCTACCTGTAGTGTTGTTGTTGTCAACTAGTCTCGAGCCCATCAAGGAAAGTTGAACAGACTGAACTAAAAACACAAAATAAATTGGACAAAAACAACGATACTCGTTAAGTTCAATGGAAATGCCCTAGTTACACAACACAACACATAACCAAATCATAAAAGAATATGTTCATTAATATATTAAGATGTGTACCTGTGTTTTCTGCTTTCAGATCTTCGAGCTGTTTCTCACTCTTACTCAGTCTTACCTCCAACTCTAAAACACATCATAAATATCTGATTTAATTTTAACAAACACAGACTTCCATTGATGAAAATATTAAAGTAAATATATATGTTACCTGTAATGTCATTGTTGTCTGTTAGTTTGGACACCATCAAGGAAAGTTGAATAGAACGGACTAAAAACACAAAATAAATCAGACAAAAAATACATAAATTTGTTTTATTGCAATTGTTTGGAAATATTGTAGATACATATGTAACACGCCACTGCTGCAGCACTAAGGTGTACTTTAAGAATTTTAAATGTGTGTTTATTCATTTGTGGTTTGTTAAAAATAGTTGAAGCACATATTTCATACCAAAAAAATCCAAAAGGATGATTAAGGACTTCCTCAGGGAACTTACTCGATCCTCTGGGGTTTCGGTTTGAGGTAGCACTACATGCACAGTTTGAGCTAAAATAAAGTACTTCCAGTTTGAGTCACTTTCGTTAGTTGAAACATTTAGAGTATTACCTGTGTTTTCTGTCTTCAGATCTTCCAGCTGTTTCTCACCGGCACTCAGTCTGACCTCTAACGCTAAAGAGAAAACAGTACATTTCAGATTAATTAATAAATAATGACCACATGTGTTGATAAACATAATAGAGTAGATATATGTGTACCTGTAGTGTTGTTGCAGTCTTTCAGTTTGGACTCCATCATGGAAAGTTGAACAGATTTAACTAAAAACACATATTAGATTGGACAAAAACAACACTACTCATTAAGTTCTATGGAAAAGCCGTAGTTACACAAGTAAACAAAGCATAACATAATATTTACCTCGAAATATAAAGGTTTTTACTGTTTTCTGTCTTCAGATCTTCCAGTTGTTTCTCACTGACACCCAGTCTCACCTCCAACTCTGAAAGAAGTGAGTCAGCAAGTTCTGTAATATCTTACTACCAAAAAACCACAACTCAACTCATTACTTCGGAACTAATTAATTGACAAACTGATTAACTGATTGTTGATTGACGAACAGATGGATGATGTACCTGCGTTCATTTTGTCCAGCTGACTCTCAGTCATATTCTGTTTTCTCAGCAGATTCATTACTTCCAAGGTTTGATCTGAAACATAGACATGAACTAAACTGAACTGCAGTGAAACTATGTTTGGGTTTAGCTATGTACTTTAGTGTGTATTTCATTCATAATTCGTAAATGATCAGTTACCTGTCCTGTCAGTCTGCTGCTGCTTTACTTGACGCTCAGCAGAGTTCAGTCTGACCTGCAGCTGTTTAACGTTATCAGCCTGAACTGAAAACAAGAGAGTAAACACAGGAAGTGGCATCACCTATCAAAACCTGCTGCATCTCTTTTTGAAAGAGCCTGCTTCACCTTTCATCAAATGGCATATGAGAATGTATTGCAAATATTCTGGTTTGGATACAAATACTCAATTTACAAGTAAAATCCTGCACTTAAAGTACATTTTGCTGACAATTCTTATGTACTTTCCAGTGCCAAAAGAACATTTTTGCTGAAAATACTTGTATATGTTCTGTGCAGTAGTGTTTCTCACCTGTGTTTTGTGTCTTGAGTTCCTCCAGGTGTCTCTCTACAGACTGCAGTCCACTGGTATGATCTGAAACAATATTCAAAAGAATATTAATGGCATTTGCTGACTGATAGGGTCAATTAAAGATTGTATGTGACCCACCTGTAGAGTTTCTCTTCAGCTCATCCAGGTGAAGGCGGCTGGAGTTTAGTCTGCTGCTGATCTCTGACACTTGATCTGAAATAAATGAACAATCACAATCAAAATATAACACTAAAGTAACTCAGAGACAAGTGGTCTGACGGTAACACAGACTTTCCTCTTGATTAGGTGATTTTCAATACAAAGAATGGTTTAGAATAAATAAACAAACTATTGATTGTGTGAATATATAAATAATTTAGTAGGTGAGTAAATTAGATCAGATGAAAGATTAATTGATAAATATGTGGTGTAGCTATACATTATTAAACATGTAATAAATGGCGGGATGTTTGGTGATAAAGACCTCGTATGACGCTGATCTTGCTTCTCTCTGCGGATGAATTCAGTTTTTTCTCCAGTGAGTTCAGTCGGCCCTGCAGAGCTGCAACAACACACGAAAATCACAAAAACGAATTTTTATTTCCAAATGATTTGCTTTAAGTCTTATGTTGCCTTACATAATTGTGTATTAAGTTTAAACAAAAGTTATTTTATTGACATTTTTTTTGTTTTTGTCTTGATTTGTATATTTGGTATTGAGGTAAGATCAACAGAGAGATACACAACTTTAGTTATAATATTTGGATTACGTTACTGAATGCATTTTCTAACAGATGATTAGTGATTGTATCGCTGTACATATTTTTAATTAACCCTTCCAACCCCAATGTACTTATACTGAAAGCAACATTGACGATTATTGATTATTTTGTATTAATGGATCAAGTTATCTCACCTCGTGTTTTCGTTTTCAGCTCCTCCATCTCAGCTGATGCGTTGCAAGATGCGGCTGCTCGGAAATAAAAATTATAAAAGTTTGTTTATCATTATAACTTTAAACTCTTTTCAGTGTTTATTCGCTACGTATGACATGTGAAAGTATTTGACCTTTGGGACATTTTTGTGATTAGGTTAGTTCAGCAGTTAAATCCATAGCACTCCTTTAAAGTGAGATTATGAATGCCACAATCAGGACTACATTTCCTACAATTACACATCAAAGAGAATAGCCTCTAATAATTAATGGTTTAACAGATAATTAAGTAGCTGTTATCAGATATAATTACAGGGTTTGTTTTAACACATGAGATCTGGTTACAAAAGCATTGTAGTAGTTAATACATGTTTTTGTATGGATTATTAATGATCCTAAATTAGGTTAAAATAAAGAGTTTCTACAGCGAGGAAAAGAGAGATGAATCTGACCTGAAGTCTGTCTGATCAGCTCCTTTATCACACTCTCAGTCTTACACAGTTTGACTGCGATCTCTGAAAACACCACCAACTAAACGTTACTCCAGAAATATCCTTGATGTGAGATTTTGTTTTGAGAGTGTGAATTTAAAAAGCTTTAAATCTTTGTCGGATTAACATAATCTATAATTACTGCAATGGACAGAAGCTCTCATTTTATATATTTGAATTGTATTTGTATTCATGATCCATAATCTATTTTGTGCCAGGATGATATGCAAACGTTTTCCCCCATCTTTAATACTGATTTAAAGACGTTTCAACTTTAACCTTTAATTACCACTGCAGGCTACATGGGGCGCTGCTGAGCATCCTACACCTTCTCTCTGTAGAGTGGTGCAGGAATGAGTCAAAACATTCGGAATAAATTGGCATTTTACCATTTCCCTCGACTAAACGTCATCACGCTGAACATTAGCCACCTTTAGCTTAGCGGTGGTGACGTGAAGTCATGTGTCAGTCAACTGACCTCAACAACTACCGGCCAATCTCCAACCTTCTCTTCCTTAGTAAAATCTTGGAAAGAGCAGTCGCCGACCAACTCCACCATCACATGTCCAACCATGAGCTCTATGAACCCTTTCAATCTGCCTACCGGACCCACCACAGCACTGAGACTGCCCTGATCAAAATCACAAATGACTTCCTCATCGCAGCTGACTCAGGCTCCATCACTACACTAATTCTCCTAGACCTCTCTGCAGCCTTTGACACCATCTTCCATAATATCCTCCTCACCCGCCTGTCTGAACTCCTTGGCCTCACTGACTCCGCCCTCTCCTTTTTCCACTCATACCTCTCGGACCGGACACAGTCTGTCACACACGCTGGCTGCAGCTTCCCCTGTGCTTCTGTCAACCATGGAGTCCCCCAAGGCTCGGTGCTCGGTCCCCTTCTTTTCACAATATACATCCTTCCGATTGGTGATATCATCCGCAGCCATGGTCTCTGTATCCACTCCTATGCCAACGACACCCAACTGTACATCAGCGCAAAACCCTCTGCTCATCTCCCCCCTCAGTCACTAATCAACTGCCTACACAAAATTAAAACATGGATGACCACCAACCTACTCAAATTACACTGAGTGATAAAACTGAGTTCATGGTTGTGGCCCCCAAGGCACTGCTCGGGAAGGTTGGAGATCTGCTCCTCAACATCGACGGTTACATCATCTCCCCATCCCCTCAGGTCCGCAACCTTGGTGTTGTCTTGGATTCAACCCTCTCATTTCATCAAATCCGTTTCAAAATCAGCCTTCTTCCACCTCAAAAATATTTCAAGACTCCGGCCATCACTGTCCGACTCTGTTGCAGAGAAGCTGATACATTGTTTCATTACCTCACGCCTGTACTATTGTAACAGACTCCTGTCCGGGGTTCCCAGCAAAACCCTGGACAGGCTCCAGTACATCCAGAACTCAGCTGCCAGGGATCTCACACGCACCAAACCCTGGCAGCACATCACCCCCACTCTCTTCAACCTCCACTGGCTCCCGGTCAAGTCCTGCATCACTTACAAACTCCTCCTCCTCACCTACAAATCCCTCCATGCCCTCTCCCCTCAGTACGTCACAGATCTCCTCCACCCTTACATCCCGTCCCGCACCCTTCGATCCTCAGACTGCTGGAGCCTGCTCTCCATTCCCCATTCACGCCTCCGCACCTTCGGGGACCGTGCCTTCAGTGTCGCTGCCCCCCCCCTCTGGAATTCCCTCCCTGCAGAAATCTGCAACGCCCCTTCTCTCAACATCTTCAAATCAACCCTTAAAACTCATCTGTTCAACATCGCCTTCCAACAATAACTCACTCCCCCCCACTTACACTTCCATTTCTGCCCCCTGTTTTATGTTTATGTTTTTTATGTTTTATGTCTTGTCCTTGTATGTTTCTTTGTAAAGCGACCTTAAGGTTATGAAAGGCGCTATATAAATTCAAGTTATTATTATTATTATGTGGCCGTGCTGTAGTTCCTTTATAGACCAACATTAGCCGCCTTTAGCTTAGCGGTGGTGACGTGAAGTCATGTGACCGTGCTGTAGTTCCTTTATAGCCCAACATTAGCCGCCTTTAGCTTAGCGATGGTGACGTGAAGTCATGTGACCCTGCTGTAGTTCCTTTATAGACCAACATTAGCCACCTTTAGCTTAGCGGTGGTGACGTGAAGTCATCTGACCGTGCTGTAGTTCCTTTATAGACCAACATTAGCCACCTTTAGCTTAGCGGTGGTGACGTGAAGTCATCTGACCGTGCTGTAGTTCCTTTATAGACAACATTAGCCGCCTTTAGCTTAGCGGTGGTGACGTGAAGTCATGTGACCGTGCTGTAGTTCCTTTATAGCCCAACATTAGCCGCCTTTAGCTTAGCGATGGTGACGTGAAGTCATGTGACCCTGCTGTAGTTCCTTTATAGACCAACATTAGCCACCTTTAGCTTAGCGGTGGTGACGTGAAGTCATCTGACCGTGCTGTAGTTCCTTTATAGCCCAACATTAGCCACCTTTAGCTTAGCGGTGGTGACGTGAAGTCATGTGACCGTGCTGTAGTTCCTTTATAGCCCAACATTAGCCACCTTTAGCTTAGCGGTGGTGACGTGAAGTCATGTGACCCTGCTGTAGTTCCTTTATAGCCCAACATTAGCCACCTTTAGCATAGCGGTGGTGACGTGAAGTCATGTGACCATGCTGTAGTCTATTTTCTTGTTTGAAACAGATCTTATTTACAAAAATACATCTTCACTGCACCGCTCTATTGGTTGTCAGAAATCAGGTCCCACAGTCTGATAACAATAACATTAAATATGATGATGATGACCTGTGTTCCTCCTCCTCAGCTGCTCCACGGTGCTCTCACTCGCCCTCAGTCTCGTCTGCAAGAACGGCAGCTCCCCGGCGAGAGCTGTGGAGACAACGGAAAGTTAGACCTGCTTTAAATATTTATTTATATATAAAATAATTGGTCGAAACACGAGTTGTTTCACCTGAATTTTTCTTCTTCAGGTCGTCCACGAAGCTCTCGCTCGTGTCCAGTCTGAACTCGAGCGATGAAATCTTGATGGCTCGAACTAAAAGATCCAAACAGGAGATGAACATGGTAAACATTTGACCTTCTGAAACTTAGCATGCTGTGAGCAAATAGAAAAGCGACAACATCTTATCAAACAATTACATTTTAGAAAAAACAACAACATTTCAGGTTCCTCCAAAGACTTCACTACAATAAAAAATGTGTAATTGCTAATCTAGTGTCTCAAGGTCATTTTATTCAGACAGGTTTCTTTATAACATATGAACCCTTTACCTACCTTTGTGCTGCTCCTCCAGCTCCTCCACCTTCATCTTCAGATCTAAACCGTAAGAGAAGAGAGGAACTGAATGTTAGAAACATTTCAAGGATGAAAATGTGAAATCAGTTTCTCACCTAAATGTTTCTTCTTCACGTCGTCCTCACTCGTGTTCAGTCTGAACTCAAGCGATGAAACTTTGACGGCTTGAACTACAAGACCAACACAACAAAGAGTCAAAAACAAGCAGAAACACATCATTTGAAACTCAATAGTCATATCATACTGTAAGCATGAGAAAACAATTATATTTTAGATTTAGAACAATTTAAGCTAACACTGACATTCAAGCTGAAGGAACAACATTTAAGGATCTTTCAAAGAGTCAATTATGAGAGAATAAAGTCAAATCTTTAATTGATAACTAGAGATGTCCCGATCCGATCACGTGATCGGGGATCGGAGCCGATCACGTGATTTTCCAAAAATCGGGGATCGGGATTTATAAAAAAAAACATTTTTATAAAAAAAAATGTTTTTCATTTAATGTTACAAAACAAAAATGACCATGTTCACGTCTTAAAGTCATCCTGAGGACTTAGGTTTGGTTTAAAATTACACAACATCATGTATGTGTTGCTTCTTTTGGGCTTGTTTTCAGACCTGGTTGCTTATTTCTCTGAAATCTGGCAGCAGAGTGGGCGCAGTGTCTGATAGCAGCAGCAAGCTAACGAGAGGCTACGTCCAGCTGGAGACTCGGGAGTCGGGACGGAGCAAACGTCAGGAGTTTGGAAGTATTATGAAATTGAAAGCGAAGGCAGTGTGACAGCCAGATGCAATGTTTGCAAGGCGGAGGTTCCGCGTGGTGGAAAGAACAGAGCTACGTTCAACACGACCAATCTAATACGCCACCTGAGAAACAAACACCAACAACAACACGGCGAGTACACAGCGGCCACTCGGGTAACGGCACGGAGACAACCGACACTTTCAGAGACTTTCAAAAGGAAAGAGAAACTGCCCCAGAACAGAGAAAAGGCCAAAAACATAACAGCCAAGATAGCTGAACTCATCGCGTTGGATGACCAGCCGTTATCGGTTACCTTATTTTTCTCTTAATGCATTGCATAAAGATCGGATCGGGAAAAATCGGTATCGGCAGTTTGTCAAAATCAAATGATCGGAATCGGATCGGGAGCAAAAAAAGGTGATCGGGACATCCCTAGCTGTAAGCATGAGAAAACAATTATATTTTAGATTTAGAACAATTTGAAACTAACACTGACATTCAAGCTGAAGGAACAACATTTAAGGATCTTTCAAAGAGTCAATTATGAGAGAATAAAGTCAAATCTTTAATTGATAACTTAGTGTCTAAAGCCATATTTATTCATACAGGTTTTTCATGACACATAAACACCTTTACCTAACCCCTAACATTAAAAGGACTTTACAAACTCAACAACATTTTAGGAAACAAGCGACAACATCAAAGGTTTCTCGTAAACAACAACTTCTCAGAAAAAGCGACAAAACTAATACAATTTAGGAAACAACATTTTAGAACAACATTTAGGGTTTTCTCAAACACTTAAGAAAGACAAAGTTAATTTTATATTCGCAAATGTATTCGGCTAAAGTTTATATCATTTAAAATGTTGTTGTGTTTTCTAAAATGTTGTTTCCTAAACTATATTAGTTTTGTCGCTTTTTCTGAGAAGTTGTTTCTTGAAATGGGTTTCCGAAAACGTAGTTGTGTTACATTTGATTCTGTTCAGTTTGTAACGTTTATATTATTGAAATCAGTTTTTTAAGTCACATATTTAACGTACCCTCGTTCTGCTCCTCCACCTTCCTCCTCAGCTCCTCCACTGAGCTCTCACTCGCCCTCAGTCTCTCCTGCAGGAACGGTATCTCCTCTGTGGAGACAACAGCAAGTTAGTTCTGCTTAACACAAACGATATGAAATGTTCTATACAATCATGTTTGAGTTTTCTGTTAGGAATAAAGTATGCAAAACTTTTTCTTTGGAAGTAGTTGAAGTCATTTGGAGCGTTATTCGAAAAGCATTTGATGTTCTGATGTCAGGGTTAAAGCCCCTGTCACACTGTCCCGAAATTGACACCCGATGGACACACGAATATGGAATTGTGAATTTCGCACGAAGATGGCCCCGAACCACACACGAAGGCAACATTTACATTACATTTAAGACATACAACTGCAACGAAAGTACCAAAAACAATTATGTTACAGTACTATGATACTGTCCTGATATCTTCAGACTTTGTTCTTTACTACGTTTTCTCCGTAATGTTGTTTCCATAGCAACAACAACTTCCTGTCAACTCTCCTTCAAAATAATATATTATATCCTTTTTAGTTTCACAGTAACACAAATTGGGTTATTTACATAATATGTTTACATGATTTTGTTGTGCAATAAAACAACCCGATGGACACACGATAAAGGAAATGTTCAAATTCGGCTGTGATCGTAGCATCGGGCCGTTCGTGAGGGCATCTTAAGCCTTCGTATGACCGCCGGTGGAGTTTCTCAGGCTCCGGCAGCAACTTCGTGAGCGGTGGCAACATCTTTGGCATGCCAACAAATTGCCGAAGGACCTTGCGAAGGTTCATTTTCGTGTTGAATTTGTGTGTCAATGTTGCCCTTCGTAAGGCCATCGTGAGGGCATCTTGTTATCCTCGGTGCCATCGGGCATTCGCCCCCGATCAGAGTGAGGGCGATGCACCGATGATAACACGAAGATGACACGACTTGACAAGATGCCCTCACGAGTGCCTCACGAAGTTGCCGCTCACGAAGTTGCTGCCGGAGCCTGAGAAACTCCACCGGCGGTCATACGATGGCTTAGATGCCCTCACGAACGGCCCGATGTTGCTACGATCACAGCCGAATTTGAACAGTTCCTTTATCGTGTGTCCATCGGGAGTCAATTTCGGGACAGTGTGACAGGGGCTTGAAGCAGAACATGTGAGAGAGAGTCAGTTTCTCACCTGAATATTTCTCCTTCAGGTCGTCCACTGAGTTTTCACTCGTGTTCAGTCTCAACTGAAACGATGAAAACTCGACAGCTCGAACTAAAACGTCAAAACACAACAAAGGTACGAACACTAGCAGCAACACATACTGTAATGTCCGACCGAAGACGGTGAAAATCATAAACGTTATTCCTGTTATTCCTCAGCCTGACAACAACTATGTTAGCGAAAGTAACAGCACTAATTAATGCAATAACATTATTGGTGAAGCAACAACATTTTAGCAATTAAAAACACCATTATAAGGAACTATTGTTTTTTAGGAAACAATACTATTTTATAAAACACAGCAATATTTGAATGAAGCAAACATATTCAGGGGGGAAAACAACATTTGAGGAAAACATGAGTACATATTATACTGTTCTTCATCCATATATCACAGGTCTCAGATATATGCAGAGCCTGTCTCTGATTGGCTGAAACACCAAAGAGATCATTGCAGCATTACCCATAATCCCCTCTGTTTCAGCCCTGTTTCCAAAGTGCTGATTCTCTGTCTGTTACTTCAGATGAAAGCAAGGAGCCCCTCCCCACGCCCCTCTGAGAGACATCTGGTTACAAATAACTCAATGGAGCTCTAGAGGAGATTCAGGTGATAAGGGGGGGGGTACCTTGTTGCTGATTGGCTAATGGTTACTCAAGACAACACATCGTTATGACATCATAAAGTGGCCCAAATCTGATCAGCTCATTTTCAGACAGGTTTTTATAGAAATGGATCAAAAAGAGAGAATCTTTGTTCCTGAGACTTTCAGAGTCTCTTTCCACAGAGGGGACACATGTTGATGTAGAAGAGACATGAAGAAGAGGGGACACATGTTGATGTAGAAGAGACATGAAGAAGAGGGGACACGTGTTGATGTAGAAGAGACATGAAGAAGAGGGGACACATGTTGATGTAGAAGAGACATGAAGAAGAGGGGACACGTGTTGATGTAGAAGAGACATGAAGAAGAGGGGACACATGTTGATGTAGAAGAGACATGAAGAAGAGGGGACACGTGTTGATGTAGAAGAGACATGAAGAAGAGGGGACACATGTTGATGTAGAAGAGACATGAAGAAGAGGGGACACGTGTTGATGTAGAAGAGACATGAAGAAGAGGGGACACATGTTGATGTAGAAGAGACATGAAGAAGAGGGGACACGTGTTGATGTAGAAGAGACATGAAGAAGAGGGGACACGTGTTGATGTAGAAGAGACGTGAAGAAGAGGGGACACATGTTGATGTAGAAGAGACATGAAGAAGAGGGGACACGTGTTGATGTAGAAGAGACATGAAGAAGAGGGGACACGTGTTGATGTAGAAGAGACGTGAAGAAGAGGGGACACATGTTGATGCAGAAGAGACATGAAGAAGAGGGGACACATGTTGATGAAGAAGAGACATGAAGAAGAGGGGACACATGTTGATGTAGAAGAGACATGAAGAAGAGGGGACACATGTTGATGTAGAAGAGACATGAAGAAGAGGGGACACGTGTTGATGTAGAAGAGACATGAAGAAGAGGGGACACGTGTTGATGTAGAAGAGACGTGAAGAAGAGGGGACACATGTTGATGCAGAAGAGACATGAAGAAGAGGGGACACATGTTGATGAAGAAGAGACATGAAGAAGAGGGGACACATGTTGATGTAGAAGAGACATGAAGAAGAGGGGACACGTGTTGATGTAGAAGAGACATGAAGAAGAGGGGACACATGTTGATGTAGAAGAGACGTGAAGAAGAGGGGACACATGTTGATGTAGAAGAGAAATGAAGAAGAGGGGACACATGTTGATGTAGAAGAGACATGGAGAAGAGGGGACACATGTTGATGTAGAAGAGACATGAAGAAGAGGGGACACATGTTGATGTAGAAGAGACATGAAGAAGAGGGGACACATGTTGATGTAGAAGAGACATGAAGAAGAGGGGACACATGTTGATGTAGAAGAGACATGAAGAAGAGACATGAAGAAGAGACATGAAGAAGAGGGGACACATGTTGATGTAGAAGAGACATGAAGAAGAGGGGACACATGTTGATGTAGAAGAGACATGAAGAAGAGACATGAAGAAGAGACATGAAGAAGAGGGGACACATGTTGATGTAGAAGAGACATGGAGAAGAGACATGAAGAAGAGGGGACACATGTTGATGTAGAAGAGACATGAAGAAGAGGGGACACATGTTGATGTAGAAGAGACATGAAGAAGAGACATGAAGAAGAGGGGACACATGTTGATGTAGAAGAGACATGAAGAAGAGGGGACACATGTTGATGTAGAAGAGACATGAAGAAGGGGACACATGTTGATGTAGAAGAGACATGAAGAAGAGGGGACACATGTTGATGTAGAAGAGACATGAAGAAGAGGATTTTGCATAATGACCTTCAAAGCAACAGTTTCTCTTCTTACCTTTGTTCTGCTCCTCCAGCTCCTCCACCTTCCTCCTCAGATCTGAGTTCAGCTCCATTAGCAGCTTCCTGTCAGCGTCCATCTTCTCCTCCACCCTCCTCACCTCCTCCACCCTCCTCACCTCCTCCCTCCTCTCCTCGGCCTCCAGCCCTCCGTCCCTCAGGCGGCTCTCCATGCTCCTCAGCTCTAACCGCTGCATCACCGCCACTGACTTCAGGCTGAGAACCAGCTCCTTCAATCCCAGCAGCTCATCCCAGAGGACGGGGATCTCTGAGGAGACGTCCACCATCTTGACGTCCTCCATCTTGACTTCCTCCACCCCCATCTTGACGTCTTCTTCCTGGGGCGAAGACGCCTCCGTCTGTCCCCGACTGAGGGCTGGAGACAAACAGAAAAGCAGCAAAAACAGAAACAACTTCATCCTGAAAACAAATCCTGCTACTGAGAGAGTCCAACAGCTTATATACTCACACACACACACACACACACACACACACACACACACACACACACACACACACACACACACACACACACACACACACACACACACACACACACACACACACACACACACACACACACACACACACACACACACACACACACACACACACACACACACACACACACACACACACACACACACACACACACACACACACACACACCATGTATACATCACTTCAGGGGACATTACATTGACTTACATGCATTTCCTGGAGACTTATCCTAACCTTAACCACAACCAACACATGCCTGACCCTAACCCGTACCCTTACCCTTAACCTTACCCTTACCCTAATCCTAACCCTAACCAAGTCTTCACCCTAAAATTAATGATCCCCCTCATGGTGACCTCCATTTTGTCCCCATAAGGGAAGCCAGTCCCCACACGTGACTATGTAAACAGATTTAGGTCCCCACAAGTATAGTAATGCTAGTCCACACACACACACACACACACACACACACACACACACACACACACTAATCTGGGTGGAAACCCTAAGCACGGATGAATGAATCGACTCGTTACATTTTCGATTACTTCGATCGTACAAGAAAATCCGTATTTTGTAAATAAAAGCCTGTGCTACATTTCGATGCATTTTGCATAATTCACGTACGAATTCTAAAGATACATAAGGACTTATGTTCGAGTGTATTCATGTGTAATAAGCCCTAAAGAAATGTGACAAAAGCGATTTTTCTCTTGCATTAAAAGATATGGAGAAAGAAAATGAAAGTTCTGATTAAAAGTGTGAATGTCGAGGAAGTCAGAATTCGGAAACAAAATGTCCTCCTAAAGAACTCTATCAATTAAACCAAAATGTAAAATCTCGAGAAAACATGTCTGAGAAAAAGGTGATATTTTTATATTTGTAAACGTATTTACCGCGCACGAGCCCTGACGTTTTGTTTTGTTGAGTTTTCCGTAATGCGTCAGTGTGAATAGTCAGTTAGTCACCATGACATCCATACACAGATATACTTTGTTATGTCTCCTGTGTGTTGAGGTCAAGAAAGGTCACAGAGACCAAAGAGTGCTTTGTTCTACTTTAAGTCAACTCAAGGATTAACGTCAGTTCACGGGTCTGCCCGTAACATAAATATGCACGAGTGCAGTGGTGCAGTGGGCGTTGGACGCGGGGATCGCCGTCTCCCCACTTATTTGGAGCCCCCACTTTTTTTGAAGCATGATTTTTTTTGAATAGTCTAATATATATAAAATCATTGCCAGTGTTATCAGGTGTGTGTGTGTGTGTGTGTGTGTGTGTGTGTGGTCTAGCATTACTATACTTGTGGGGACCTGAATCTGTTTACATAGTCAAGTGTGGGGACTGGCTTCCCTTATGGGGACAACATGGAGGTCCCCATAAGGGGGGTCATTAATTTTAGGGTGAAGACTTGGTTAGGGTACGGGTCAGGGTCAGGCATGTGGTGGTTATGGTTAAGGTTAGGATCAGTCTCCAGGAAATGCATGTAAGTCAATGTAATGTCCCCTGAAGTGATGTATACATGGTATGTGTGTGTGTGTGTGTGTGTGTGTATGTGTGTGAGGGGCAGCGGGACAAATGATAAAAACGCTGTGTGCCACTCACTCACACACACACACACACACACACACACACACACACACACACACACACACACACACACACACACACACACACACACACACACACACACACACACACACACACACACACACACACACACACACACACACACACACACACACACACACACACACACACACACACACACACACACACAGCGTTTTTATCATTTGTCCCGCGTCCCACAAATTGAGACTATGTCCCGCATTTGAGTGACAGTCGTGCAGCTCGGTTCGTTGGCGGCAGGTGTTGTGTCAAACGATGCACCCCGTCGTGAAATGCACCCCTGACACGGGAACGTTTTAACGTGTAGTCCGCTTTTCTACGTTGTCTTTTTGATGGTTGGGTCATTCCTCACTTATTTTTCAGTTAATTTCTTATTTAAATATATTGTATTTCATTGTGACGTCCTGTCTGTATACTTGTGCTTTACAATGTATTGTTTATTTTTACATCAAGTGCTTGAGGGTGGGATTAATAGAAACATTTTATTTTGGGGGGTGCTTTTTATGAACAGCCTGGTTGCCACGATGTGCACCCCATGCTATCTCTGACATTAAACGCGTCACATACACAAAACCTGCTCCATGTATTGGTACTAGTCCTACAACTATACCCTCCAAAGTGCTTGAGGGTGGGATTAACAGAAGCATATTTTTTGGGGGGGTGCTTTTTACGGCAGGCCAGGGGTGCATTTCACGACGGGGGTGCATAATTTGACACACCGGCACCGCCCTTTATTATTATATTTTTTAAACGGCATCATGTAAATTGCGCTGACAGGCGACAGAGGTCCACAGTGTACCACGTTGACAGTTCACGAGCGCGCACACACTCTCTCCCGCCCCCCGCCCCGTCCACCGAGTAAAAAATCTGCACCCCACCGAGTGAATTGAAACACGTATATTATTGGAAAAGCTATTCACTGATAGATACACAGGTTATAAAATGGAACCGAATGAACTGAAACATCGATATTGGCTCTAGCAGTGGTCCTTGACATATCGAAGTCTTTACCCTCCTTCCCTATAGTTGCTTTCTGTGGGATCAGTTTCTGCTGCATACCTAACATTGCTAACACGCTAATCTGCAGCTCAAAGGCCTCGCGGCTCAGAGACTAAACTGTCACGTGCACAATCACGGGCATGGCTATTGTGTGTAAAGATAAATATATATGTAATCTGAGTCACCATGTTGTTTCTTGCTCTGTTAGAAAACAAAAACTGTATTTAAATCAAATGTATTCTCACTTCTTTCTGCACACGATTATTTCCCCTCAAATACAACTTTAGTATTTACTTCGTAATATAATTTCCTTGTTCTCTCTAGTTATCTTTTACTATTTTCCGTGTAAATGTACTTTATAGTAACATTTCTATATGTGCAATAATACTTGAAGTTTACCTTCAAGCCTGGACAGTTTTCTAGTTTATTCTAAAGTCAATTATTCTGCTATTCTGGATTATGAAGCACTTTATTAACCTCAAACTAACCCTGATTTAGTCGACAACAGGGGTGTCCAAACTACGGCCCGGGGGCCAAATGCGGCCCGTGGACCATTTTGAATCTGCCCTCATGAGGCAAATTCAAAAAGTAAAATGTAATATGGCCAACAAATGAAACTTGTGCTTGTCTTATATTGTAGTTCATAAATATACATGTTAAAATATATCACACAGTATTATTCATGTGTTAATAGGACCACTTTTCAAATACATTCAGTCAATTAAAGTTGGAAATATTTTTCACATCTTAGTTGATAAGGAAAAAGCCCAATTACTTATTTACAACAATCTTGAAATACACCCTTCATATTTCTCCTTATTGTAATCACTCTTCTGTTGAAAGGGATGAGCTGCCAACACTCACAAGCATCAAGTACCTACATGTGATTGATTTTGCTAACTTATAACTGAACTTATGAGGCAACATACCTCTAGTGAGCGGCCCAGCACGTCGTATATTTTTCTGTATGTGGCCCTCGGTGAAATAAGTACACCCCTGATCTAGAGCCTGTGGCCGTTTCTCAATGTCGAGTAAACCTGCTGCAGAGCCACTATTTCAAGTATACTACGTCATCGAGTGGCGCCGAATGCTGGGCATTTAAACAGTCCTTCGGCGCCACTCGATGACGCAGGATACTTGAAATAGTGGCTCTGCAGCAGCTCTACTCGACATTGAGAAACGGCCTGTGTGTCGTGGTGAGGTTTGGTACAGTTGAACTGATGGATGAAGCTGGGGACCAATCATAGATCTGGAAAAGCATATGATGCATAAATGAAAAAGGAAAAATACGGTCAGCTGCACGAATGACAAATCTGGAACTTTTTGCTCCATAGATGGATCTTCATGTTTCACACAACCAACATGATAAAAAAAGCATAAATAAATATATCGTATCATTTAGCAAAAACATTTTTTTTCTCCAGGAAACAGGATTTTATTTAAAAACTTTGCACACAGAGAAACTTTAATCACACTTTTGTTCCTTCGGCAGGAACAATAAAGTTCTTCTTCTGACGCTGCTTCAAAGAAACATCGAAACTCCCCCGGACGTGTTTCCATCTTCTTTAGTCGCGCAGAATACATCTCATAGTCTGACGTTTACATTCACTCATCGTTTCCTCCTCTCGGCGTCAGTTTGAGATCCTCATGATGCTCAAAAGGAAAAGTCAGTTTCTTTAAAACAGTTTGAAACCAGCGTCGGTTTCTGATTCGCTGTCCAGCGTGAACGGCGTCCATGAGATGAAACACAAATCGTTTTTTTAGGAGTTCAGTTGGTCAGCTCCCGTCATCACGCAGACAAATACAATTTTTAAAGGTCAAAATGAAAGCAGAAAGAATCCCTTTGTGGCGACGGACAGCGACGCTGCAGGCCGACGAGAGCAAAGTAAATCATTGTGAAAGTTTAAATGTATAATCGGTAAACAAACGTGTAATAAATGGTTTATAACACACTGCTTTTCTCCGTTTTATATCATATCAAACCTTTGGACAAAAGACATATGATAAGACAACCCTAAGAGACACCACCTTGAACTTTGAGAGATGGACATGTTGTACTTTTTACTATACTATGTGAGTTGCAGCCCTACAGAGACCTCTTATATGGATTATCTGCCGCTACATTCTCACTTGATTGTAGTATTTACATTAATGTTGAACAAATATATTTCGGCCGTAGAGATCTCGTTATAGTCGGTCAATGGTTCGGATAATTTGAACCACTTCTCTTGCTGTTCCGAGTTTAAATCGATCGCACTTATTGCGAGTCCCTTTGGATACAAGTGTCTGCTTCGCTTCATCACACATGCAGAATGCAGACGTCAAGCTGCTTGAGACTGCATACAAGTGTGTTTTTAAACCATTCATTACATGTTTTTATACACATTATAAAAGAGAATTAAAGAATAGTGAAGCAGTACCTTTTACATTTTAATGTGTGTGTATTTTGCAGCTCGTAAAATACGCAAAATTACAAAAAAGTAATCGGTAAATCAATCATCTTAAGAGGACTTGGTGACCAGGTGTTTGGACTTTTAACATTTTTATCATCTGTTGTTTTTGATTATTTTATTAGTTATAAATTAAAAGTTGCTGGTGTGCAGAATTAAATCGAGAACATGTTACCCTCTGATCCTTCTCATTAAAGTCTCATTATTGTCTCTGAGTATAGTTTGACCTCTCATCGACCTGCTGACCTCTGACCTCTGAGCCCCGATCCAGAGTTTGAGTCCAGATCTGGAGCAGAGCCCAGGTTCTGGCCGTGTTGCGTCAGCGCTGTCCGGTGTACGCTCTGAACCAGGAGGAGACGGAGGCGGCGGCGGAGGAGATCATCCCTCCGGCGTTAGCAGAGGGCTGAGACACTTGCAGTGCACTCTGGGAAAGATCCATGGACTGGAGGAAGAGGAAGAACAATGTTATAGTTTTGAACCTCTTTTAAAAGTCCCCTATTGTTCAAAATCCACTTCTTCATGTCTCTTCTACATCAACACGTGTCCCCTCTTCTCCATGTCTCTTCTACATCAACATGTGTCCCCTCTTCTCCATGTCTCTTCTACATCAACATGTGTCCCCTCTTCTCCATGTCTCTTCTACATCAACATGTGTCCCCTCTTCTCATGTCTCTTCTACATCAACATGTGTCCCCTCTTCTTCATGTCTCCTCTACATCAACATGTGTCCCCTCTTCTCCATGTCTCTTCTACATCAACATGTGTCCCCTCTTCTCCATGTCTCTTCTACATCAACATGTGTCCCCTCTTCTCCATGTCTCTTCTACATCAACATGTGTCCCCTCTTCTTCATGTCTCTTCTACATCAACATGTGTCCCCTCTTCTTCATGTCTCTTCTACATCAACATGTGTCCCCTCTTCTTCATGTCTCTTCTACATCAACATGTGTCCCCTCTTCTTCATGTCTCTTCATACATCAACATGTGTCCCCTCTTCTTCATGTCTCTTCTACATCAACATGTGTCCCCTCTTCTTCATGTCTCTTCTACATCAACATGTGTCCCCTCTTCTTCATGTCTCTTCTACATCAACATGTGTCCCCTCTTCTTCATGTCTTTCATACATCAACATGTGTCCCCTCTTCTTCATGTCTCTTCTACATCAACATGTGTCCCCTCTTCTTCATGTCTCTTCTACATCAACATGTGTCCCCTCTTCTTCATGTCTCTTCTACATCAACATGTGTCCCCTCTTCTTCATGTCTCTTCTACATCAACATGTGTCCCCTCTTCTTCATGTCTCTTCTACATCAACATGTGTCCCCTCTTCTTCATGTCTCTTCATACATCAACATGTGTCCCCTCTTCTTCATCAACATGTGTCCCTCTTCTCTGTCTCTCTACATCAACATGTGTCCCCTCTTCTCATGTCTCTCTACATCAACATGTGTCCCCTCTTCTCATGTCTCTTCTACATCAACATGTGTCCCCTCTTCTTCATGTCTCTTCTACATCAACATGTGTCCCCTCTTCTTCATCAACATGTGTCCCCTCTTCTCATGTCTCTTCTACATCAACATGTGTCCCCTCTTCTTCATGTCTCTTCTACATCAACATGTGTCCCCTCTTCTTCATGTCTCTTCTACATCAACATGTGTCCCCTCTTCTTCATGTCTCTTCTACATCAACATGTGTCCCCTCTTCTCCATGTCTCTTCTACATCAACATGTGTCCCCTCTTCTCCATGTCTCTTCTACATCAACATGTGTCCCCTCTTCTTCACGTCTCTTCTACATCAACATGTGTCCCTCTTCTTCATGTCTCTTCTACATCAACATGTGTCCCCTCTTCTCCATGTCTCTTCTACATCAACATGTGTCCCCTCTTCTTCACGTCTCTTCTACATCAACATGTGTCCCCTCTTCTTCACGTCTCTTCTACATCAACATGTGTCCCCTCTTCTTCATGTCTCTTCTACATCAACATGTGTCCCCTCTTCTCCATGTCTCTTCTACATCAACATGTGTCCCCTCTTCTTCATGTCTCTTCTACATCAACATGTGTCCCCTCTTCTTCATGTCTCTTCTACATCAACATGTGTCCCCTCTTCTTCATGTCTCTTCTACATCAACATGTGTCCCCTCTTCTTCATGTCTCTTCTACATCAACATGTGTCCCCTCTTCTCCATGTCTCTTCTACATCAACATGTGTCCCCTCTTCTTCATGTCTCTTCTACATCAACATGTGTCCCCTCTTCTTCATGTCTCTTCTACATCAACATGTGTCCCCTCTTCTTCATGTCTCTTCTACATCAACATGTGTCCCCTCTTCTCCATGTCTCTTCTACATCAACATGTGTCCCCTCTTCTTCACGTCTCTTCTACATCAACATGTGTCCCCTCTTCTTCACGTCTCTTCTACATCAACATGTGTCCCCTCTTCTCCATGTCTCTTCTACATCAACATGTGTCCCCTCTTCTCCATGTCTCTTCTACATCAACATGTGTCCCCTGTTCTTCCTGTCTCTTCTACATCAACATGTGTCCCCTCTTCTTCATGTCTCTTCTACATCAACATGTGTCCCCTCTTCTTCATGTCTCTTCTACATCAACATGTGTCCCCTCTTCTCCATGTCTCTTCTACATCAACATGTGTCCCCTCTTCTTCATGTCTCTTCTACATCAACATGTGTCCCCTCTTCTTCATGTCTCTTCTACATCAACATGTGTCCCCTCTTCTTCATGTCTCTTCTACATCAACATGGGTCCCCTCTTCTCCATGTCTCTTCTACATCAACATGTGTCCCCTCTTCTTCACGTCTCTTCTACATCAACATGTGTCCCCTCTTCTTCACGTCTCTTCTACATCAACATGTGTCCCCTCTTCTTCACGTCTCTTCTACATCAACATGTGTCCCCTCTTCTCCATGTCTCTTCTACATCAACATGTGTCCCCTCTTCTTCATGTCTCTTCTACATCAACATGTGTCCCCTCTTCTCCATGTCTCTTCTACATCAACATGTGTCCCCTGTTCTTCCTGTCTCTTCTACATCAACATGTGTCCCCTCTTCTTCATGTCTCTTCTACATCAACATGTGTCCCCTCTTCTCCATGTCTCTTCTACATCAACATGTGTCCCCTGTTCTTCCTGTCTCTTCTACATCAACATGTGTCCCCTCTTCTTCGTGTCTCTTCTACATCAACATGTGTCCCCTCTTCTCCATGTCTCTTCTACATCAACATGTGTCCCCTCTTCTCCATGTCTCTTCTACATCAACATGTGTCCCCTCTTCTTCATGTCTCTTCTACATCAACATGTGTCCCCTCTTCTCCATGTCTCTTCTACATCAACATGTGTCCCCTGTTCTTCCTGTCTCTTCTACATCAACATGTGTCCCCTCTTCTTCATGTCTCTTCTACATCAACATGTGTCCCCTCTTCTCCATGTCTCTTCTACATCAACATGTGTCCCCTGTTCTTCCTGTCTCTTCTACATCAACATGTGTCCCCTCTTCTTCGTGTCTCTTCTACATCAACATGTGTCCCCTCTTCTCCATGTCTCTTCTACATCAACATGTGTCCCCTCTGTGGAAAGAGACTCTGAAAGTTTCAGGAACAAAGATTCTCTCTCTTTTTGATCCATTTCTATAAAAACCTGTCTGAAAATGAGCTGATCAGATTTTGGCCACTTGATGATGTCATAACGATGTGTTGGCTTGTCTAACCATCAGACAATCAGCAACAAGGTACCCCCCCCCCTTATCCCCTGAATCTCCTCTAGAGCTCCATTGAGTTCTTTGTAACCAAATGTCTCTCAGAGGGGCGTGGGGAGGGGCTCCTTATCTTCATCTACAGTAACAGACAGAGAATCAGCACTTTGGAAACAGGGCTGAAACAGAGGGGATTGTGGGTAATGCTGCAACGATATCTGTTTGGTGTTTCAGCCAATCAGAGACAGGTTCTGTATATATCTGAGACCTGTGATATATGGATGAAGAACAGTATAATAGGGGACCTTTAAGATAAAATAGACTTGAATAATATATGATAATGTGACACGACAGCTTGTTCCAGGTGTTCCTACCTGTGATGGGATGTCACAGAATCGAGGGCTGGGCACCGTCTCCCAGTCGGTCCCGAGGTCCGTCTCCTCGTCCGTCACCGCCTCGTCCCCGCTCTCCTCCGCCGGCCCGGCCGCCTCCGGCTCCACGAACTCCATCGACTCCTCCAGGTCCGCGCTCACCTCGAAGGGACCCGTCCTGCACCAGAACCACAGAGCAGTCAGTATAAGGGCCGAGAGACAGAACGAGAGCAAGACAGACGGACCATTTAGCTGCGGCGGCTTATATGCAGGTGCGCCTTATAGTCCGAAAAGTACGGTAGTTATAAAGAAAGGATGAGGGACAAGTAGATAGAGGCAAAAGGATACATCTAACGAGTGACAGGATTCTTCCTCGAGCTGCAGGATTTGGTAGAAATAACTAAGTGCGATTTTTCGGACTGATTTTGCAATAGGATTCTTTGGAGGGACTCGTGGTTTGAAACAATATTTAAAATATTATACAAATAATTTTAAAAAAAAATGTTCCCCCAACTTGTAACCAGCATTTGATGGATTTGGTCACTGTGCAACCAGTTTAATTTATACTACATTGTTTCATAACTGATCATCTGCTAGGCATGGACAAATGAAGCTGAGCGCAAGTTCAACCAAGACCTTCTTTACTCATTCGTTTACTATGTCCATGTTACTACTCTCCAGCTTAACCAATCACTTCGCTCTATTCTCAAAAGCCTATCACAGCGCTCTGCTAACCCTTTTAAATCTGCTCTCCCCTCTGACAGCTGTCATTTCAGCTGACTCGACGCAACCCTCCTCCACCCCTTTTCACCTCCAGTCCCTCTGAATCCAGGGTAAAGCTAAGCCCCTCCCCTTCAGACCAAACCCAACCATCCATTCACCACCACCATGGTCAAGCTAAGCCCCTCCCCTTCAGATCGACCACAACTACCCATTCACCACCACCACCACCAGGGTCAAGCTAAGCCCCTCCCCTTCAGACCGACCCAACCATCCATTCACCACCACCAGGGCCAAGCTAAGCCACTCCCCTTCAGACCGAACCCAACTATCCATTCACCACCACCAGGGTCAAGCTAAGCACCTCCCCTTCAGACAGACCCAACCATCCATTCACCACCACCAGGGTCAAGCTAAGCCACTCCCCTTCAGACCGACCCCAACTATCCATTCACCACCACCAGGGTCAAGCTAAGCCCCTTCAGACCAACCCCAACTATCCATTCACCACCACCAGGGTCAAGCTAAGCCCCTCCCCTTCAGACCGACCACAACTGCCCATTCACCACCACCACCAGGGTCAAGCTAAGCCCCTCCCCTTCAGACCGACCGCAACTATCCATTCACCACCACCAGGGTCAAGCTAAGCCCCTCCCCTTCAGACCGAACCCAACTATCCATTCACCACCACCGGGGTCAAGCTAAGCCACTCCCCTTCAGACCGAACCCAACTATCCATTCACCACCACCAGGGTCAAGCTAAGCCCCTCCCCTTCAGACAGAACCCAACTATCCATTCACCACCACCAGTGTCAAGCTAAGCTCCTCCCCTTCAGACCGAACCCAACTATCCATTCACCACCATC
Organism: Champsocephalus esox; assembly: GCA_036324585.1. Taxonomy (NCBI): domain Eukaryota; kingdom Metazoa; phylum Chordata; class Actinopteri; order Perciformes; family Channichthyidae; genus Champsocephalus; species Champsocephalus esox. The sequence goes on from CM070494.1 coordinate 35,207,467, forward strand.
AGGGTCAAGCTAAGCCCCTCCCCTTCAGACCGACCCCAACCATCCATTCACCACCACCAGGGTCAAGCTAAGCCCCTCCCCTTCAGACCGGCCCAACTATCCATTCACCACCACCAGGGTCAAGCTAAGCCCCTCCCCTTCAGACCGAACCCAACTATCCATTCACCACCACCGGGGTCAAGCTAAGCCACTCCCCTTCAGACCGAACCCAACTATCCATTCACACCACCAGGGTCAAGCTAAGCCCCTCCCCTTCAGACAGAACCCAACTATCCATTCACCACCACCAGGGTCAAGCTAAGCCCCTCCCCTTCAGACCGGCCCAACTATCCATTCACCACCACCAGGGTCAAGCTAAGCCCCTCCCCTTCAGACCGAACCCAACTATCCATTCACCACCACCGGGGTCAAGCTAAGCCCCTCCCCTTCAGACCGGCCCAACTATCCATTCACCACCACCAGGGTCAAGCTAAGCCCCTCCCCTTCAGACCGAACCCAACTATCCATTCACCACCACCGGGGTCAAGCTAAGCCACTCCCCTTCAGACCGAACCCAAATATCCATTCACCACCACCAGGGTCAAGCTAAGCCCCTCCCCTTCAGACCGAACCCAACTATCCATTCACCACCACCAGGGTCAAGCTAAGCCCCTCCCCTTCAGACCGAACCCAACTATCCATTCCCCACCACCAGGGTCAAGCTAAGCCCCTCCCCTTCAGACCGAACCCAACTATCCATTCCCCACCACCAGGGTCAAGCTAAGCCCCTCCCCTTCAGACCGAACCCAACTATCCATTCACCACCACCAGGGTCAAGCTAGGCCCACTCCCCTTCAGACCGACCCCAACTATCCATTCACCACCAGGGTCAAGCTAAGCCCCTCCCCTTCAGACCGAACCCAACTATCCATTCACCACCACCAGGGTCAAGCTAAGCCCCTCCCCTTCAGACAGAACCCAACTATCCATTCACCACCACCAGGGTCAAGCTAAGCCCCTCCCCTTCAGACCAACCCAACTATCCATTCACCACCACCACCAGGGTCAAGCTAAGCCCCTCCCCTTCAGACCGACCCAACCATCCATTCACCACCACCAGGGTCAAGCTAAGCCACTCCCCTTCAGACCGAACCCAACTATCCATTCACCACCACCAGGGTCAAGCTAAGCCCCTCCCCTTCAGACCGACCCCAACCATCCATTCACCACCACCAGGGTCAAGCTAGGCCACTCCCCTTCAGACCGACCCCAACTATCCATTCACCACCACCAGGGTCAAGCTAAGCCCCTCCCCTTCAGACCGACCCAACCATCCATTCACCACCACCAGGGTCAAGCTAAGCCCCTCCCCTTCAGACCGACCCAACCATCCATTCACCACCACCAGGGTCAAGCTAAGCCCCTCCCCTTCAGACCGACCCCAACTATCCATTCACCACCACCAGGGTCAAGCTAAGACCCTCCCATTCAGACCGACTCCGACTATCTATTCACCACCACCAGGGTCAAGCTAAGCCCCTCCCCTTCAGACCGACCTCAACTATCCATTCACCACCACCAGGGTCAAGCTAAGCCCCTCCCATTCAGACCGACCCCAACTATCCATTCACCACCAGGGTCTAGACCCCGGGGGGTTTCATCGGATCGGTTCTCACCTCCTGAATGATACTCCTGCACAACGGAGCCTAATCGCCAAAACTCCATTACATTCATTCGTGTATTCCTGGCAATAAATATGTATTCTTACATCAAAACAATCTCTCCTGATTGAAATCTTAATATTCTAAGTGATCCGAAAATATGAAGATCTATTTAAAATGATCATGGTAAGAGAATCTGTACTCAACAAAGATATTTTTTCGAGTCTGTAGAATACGATTTGTAGACATCTCTGCAGTATTCTAGACATATTTATAGGAGTGTCTCACCGGCCCAGGCTGTCGTTTTCGGGGGAAACCAGAAACATGATGTTCCTCAGAGTGTGATGGGGGTGCAGCTTGTCACTGTCGACATGCTGAAAACACACAGAGGAAGACGTGAGTTGAAGCACCTGAAAACTGCTTTTACGTCAAAGTCAACATTATTGTCAATCTTTCAGTTTGTGTGTACAGACAGAGAGATTAAAATGTGTGTACAAATATGTATATACACAATCATAAGACACATGTATACATATGCACACATTAAGACCTAAAGCACAACAATCAATATATACAAAATAAAAAGTCACTTCAATATCTTTGAGAATGTACATTAGTGCAGGACTGTCCAAAGCAGCGTGTCTATAAGTCGTATGTCGTGGAGAGAAGTTGCCGGTGTCTGACCTGAGAGAAGCAGAGGTGGAGGATGTTGGTGTTCAGTTTGCTCAGAGCTCTGGTGAAGCGATATCTGCTCAGATTCTCTCCACAGAATTCGCTGAGGATCAAAACACACATGAGATCAGACACATTGAAAGAAGCTCTTAGTTTCCCCACGCTGGGATGTGTCAGTGAACGCATCATCATTAACTTCATAATATCAGAGTAGCATGCCATCAAAGGTATCCCAACTGTAGCTGTGAGCATGACAGGGATGCTATGTATGTGATGACTACTTCCATTCTGGAGAGGATCAGAAACACGTGGATCCTGAGGCTGAAGCTCAAGCCGCGGACGAGTGAGATGTTTCTAACATCGTGCAACTCAATTTAAGTTTTCAGTGTATTCTGCCAGTCTGCGCTGCTTCCCGTCTCACCTGTTGCAGAGCTTCTTTGGCAGGTTGACGTCCAGGATGTGAGACAGGATGGAGACGAGCTGCGTGGCGTAGCAGAGAGCGGCGCTGATGGTGTGGGCCGGGTTGATGTGGTCCAATTCTGCAGAAACATAAGGGTCAAAGGTCAAGAGAGAAGTTTAAAGAGGACCGTACTTTTCGTACTATAAGCCACGACTTTTCCCCCCATTTTTGTAGTACCGCTAACGGCCACTAGGGAACCTCCTACATATATGGATTTTACAGGTAAAATTAACCACCTTTAACGCTACGGGCTCTATGACCGGTCCGCGCCCGCCACCTTTAAGCGGCGGGCTCCAGCAGGACAAGCTGGAGGCCGGAAAAGAGTGAGACAGGTAGCGCGCCAAAGTAAAAGTGGAACCGAGAGACAGAACGAGAGCAAGACAGACGGACAATTTAGCTGCTGCGGCTCATATGCAGGTGCGCTTTAGAGTCCGGAAAGTACGGTAGTTATAAAGAAAGGATGAGGGACAAGTAGATAGAGGCGAAAGGATACATCTAACGAGTGACAGGATTCTTCCTCGAGCTGCAGGATTTGGTAGAAATAACTAAGTGCGATTTTTCGGACTGATTTTGCAATAGGATTCTTTGGAGGGATTCGTGGTTTGAAACAATATTTAAAATATTATACAAATAATACATTTAAACAATTTAGCTGCTGCGGCGTATATGCAGGTGCGTTTTATGGTCCGAAAAGTACGGTACCTTTTATTAATTTGTTGGGGTTTTCCCTCTACTGTAGAATAGAATAGAATATAACGGAATTTCTTCAGCAACTCTCACTGCAGAAAAAATAGACATAAATAAATAAGAGTTGTAAAAGCAGAGGTCGTAGCGATGACAGTAGTGTGTTATATAGGGGTTTGTGCATGTCAATGGTCTGCAGAAGCTTAAATCCCCGTGTTAAAGCATATACTGTATGTCCTCTTTAAACAAGAGACTGTTTGGATTTTTACTTTACTATTTAAACTATTAAGTAGAGACATTTCAGGTACACATATTGTCAAACTGTACGCATTTGGAAAAATATCACCTTGAATCTTCCCTAGTTGATTTCAAAGAGAAATAAAAAATGTTTTGGGTTTAAATATGCAAATGCAGCATTTTCTAATTATTGGTGAATTTAGAAGAAATATACACAAGTGAATAATACAAATGCAGTAAAATAAACATTTAAATCTCAATATTGGTTATTTTATCTCCACTTACAAAAGACATGTTACAGAAGCAAAGAATTCCATGCCCTAATATTAAACCAGTGCATGAAAATAGTTCTGCCGGTCAGTGTGAAGCCCCGCCCCCTGGCTCCTCACCTGGGCCCTCATTGGTGCTCTTCTCCTCCACCCAGCTGTAGTAGGCGGAGCAGTCCCCGTTGCTAGGCAGAATAACGGGGGGTCCGGTGATGCTGATGCTGGTCTCTCCGTTCTGGTCGTCCCAGATCCAGCGCCCCGACAGGTAGGTGGTCCGGCGAGCCTCCGCTAGCTCGCTCACCGTGCTGGAGGTCAGCGCAAGGTCGCACTCTGCCACCACGTCCGCGGGGTCTCTGGGGGACAAGCGCAGGGGCACAGAGGGGAGGTTAGTGTGTTAACCGGGTGCCCAGGATTATTATGTGACTTAATTCCGTTTATTCTGCCAGTTTGTACTGCTTTCTGTTCCATAGTAATAATAGTCTATATATTCCCCTTAACTATGTGTGTGTGTGTGTGTGTGTGTGTGTATATGTATGTATGTGTGTGTGTGTGTGTGTGTGTGTGTCTATCGTGTGTGTGTGTGTGTGTGTGTGTGTGTGTGTGAGTCTCTGTCTGTCTGTCTGTGTGTGTGTGTATATGTGTGTGTGTGTGTGTGTGTGTGTGTACGTGTGTGTGTGTGTGTGTGTGTGTGCGTGTGCCTATCTGTGTGTGTGTATCTGTGTGTGTGTCTATCTGTGTGTGTGTGTGTGTGTGTGTGTGTGTGGGTGTATGTCTATCTGTGTGTGTGTGTGTGTGTGTGTGTGTGTGGGTGTATGTCTATCTGTGTGTGTGTATGTGTGTGTGTGTGTGTGTGTGTGTGTGTGTATCTGTGTGTGCGTGTGTGTGTGTGTGTGTGTCTCTGTCTGTCTGTGTGTGTGTGTGTGTGTGTGTATATGTATGTGTGTGTCTATCTCTGTGTGGGTGTGTGTGTGTGTGTGTGTATATCTGTGTGTGTGTATGTGTGTGTATATCTGTGTGTGTGTGTGTGTATATCTGTGTGTGTGTGTGTGTGTATATGCATGTGTGTGTGTGTATGTGTGCGTATATCTGTGTGTGTGTGTGTCTATCTGTGTGTGTGTGTGTGTGTGCCTGTGTGTGTGTGTGTGTGTGTGTATATCTGTGTGTGTGTATGTGTGTGTATATCTGTGTGTGTGTGTGTGTGTGTATATGCATGTGTGTGTGTGTATGTGTGTGTATATCTGTGTGTGTGTGTGTGTCTATCTCTGTGTGTGTGTGTGTGTGTCTATCTGTGTGTGTGTGTATATGTGTATGCATGTATGTGTGTGTGTGTGTCTGTGTGTGTGCGTGCATCTCACCTGCTGCCCTGCTTATCCTCCTGCGTGGGGAAGATGTGTGTGTCGAGCTCCAGGATGTGGTCCCTCCTCAGCGCAGCCAGCTGCCCCAGGCGGCTCTGCAGCTCGCGGCTTCGTTTCTCCAGGAGATCCCCCAGACGCCGGTTGTGTCGCTCGATCTTATCTCGTTTCTCCTGGTGACGTCCGGCCCGGCGCTGCAGGCGTTGTTTCTCCTCCTGAGAGCGAAGCAGCAGCTCCTTATCTGCAGCAGGAGGAGGAGAGGTTACTTATTTCAGTATTCAATCCAACATTATTTCAAAAGATTCAAAGGTTATGTTGGGAAAATGGAATCCCAACTGCAGCTGTGAACATGTGTTTTTGTACGCCGTCGTTTAAAGAAAATCTCACTGCCTCTGTAGTTAAAAACTCACCGCTCTTCGTCTCCTCGTTCCCCACGGCGACCGCCTCCTTCAGCTGCTCGATCTTCATTTTACACGACATGATCTTCCATTGCTGAGAGGAGGATTCAGAAAACATTGAGATGTTACAATATCCAGAAAATAACGTTTTCCAGTTCGTCTTTTCGGATCCAGAAATTCCAGAAAAGTCCAAATCATTTAAAAAATAAAAAGTTGCTAATGGAGAGGTTGGAACTTTCTGAACCTTAAAAAAAGACAAACCCAATAGGAAATCCCAAAGAGTAGAATTTAAACCGGTTGCGTCACTTCCGCGCAAAAATGACGGCTCCGCCCACTTTTTGGGGAAACCAACGCTGTAATTTGAACGGCGGTCGATTCAGATTCTGACGTTTTTGCCAATCCGATCAGAAATGTAAGATATTTGTGGATTTGTGGATCTTCAAAGAGCCCGGTCATGATGGCCAGTCAGGCAAACATTACATTAACTCATTGGTTAAATATAGCAGTAGGCGATCGATGTCCACAGATGAGAGTAACATCTACGTCACTTTATGGCCCCGCCCACTTTTGGGGAAACCAATGCTGTCACTTGAACGGCGATGGAGCCTGAAGCCACAGAGCTCTTCTGTTTCCGTCCTTTCTTCTGAGAGGAAGTCCAGAAACACTGAACTCTGGATCTGTTTTAATGTTGGAGGAGCAATAAACGACATTTGGTTGGCGTGATACAACTATTATTTTCCGCCTCGCTCATGAGAGGAACAGCCGGCGAAATTACGGCCTCGCCTATTCATTTTAATTTAACCGTATATCGAGACCGATCGTCGATTTCCAATGATGTAATGTAATGTTTGCCTGACTGGCCATCGTGACCGGGCTCTTTGAAGATCAGAAACCCACGGTTTTCTTACATTTCTGATCGGATTGGCAAAAATGTCAGGATTTGTATCGACCGCGTTGGTTTCCCCCAAAAGTGGGCGGGGCCGTAATTTTCGCCCGGAAGTGACGTAGGTGTTACTCTCATCTATGGACATCAAAGGTCCCAGACAGAATGTGTTGGATTTGTATCAGTGGTGAATTCAATTAAAACGTTGGACAACGGTGGCCACAGTCTTCATCAGAGGCTCCAGATGTCAGGGTGTTACAGTCCAGTTAAAGGTGACATGTCATGCTTTTCCGGTTATCGCCCGTCCCCTTGTTGTTATGAAGGTTTTTCTGCATGTAAACGGTGTGCAGAGTCACAAACCCTCAAAGTGCACCCTGTAGCGAGTAAAACTCTAACACAGAGAAGACCTCCCCAAAACGCCTCGTTGGAGATACGTCACTGTCCATTTGATTCTTCCGGGTACATCATGATGTCATGTCGTACCCGGAACGAAATGGACCAATCCGTGGAGCCGTTACGTTACGTCCGCGGAGCCGTTACGTTAAGCCCCCGCTGATTGGTCCAAATTGACCAATCCACGGACTTCCTCACACTCAGTGCAGGCAGCTCTGCTGATCTCTCCTCCTGGCTGCAGGCTGATAACAGACAGTTGGGATCGCGGCGACATTCTCTCTGCAGCCCCATCCTCACAGCGTCTATCAACCTTTTTCTTTCTCAATATCAAGCCACACTTATTGTTTTTACTTCGGCTGTGACTTTGTGTGTGCTCAGGGTGAGTTTCGCTGTGTATCGCTAAACAAGGAAACCACACCTCCACGGAGCTCAGCGTGATTCACAACGTTCCGACCAATCGGAGCACACTGGGCTCACAGGGAGGGGGGGGGGCAAGAGCTGCAGCGAGCCGTTTAGTGGAGAGAGTGAAACACATACTTTACAGAGATGCTGTGAGAAACCAATGTGAGTTTGGAACAGTGCGGAGTATAAATCTATTCTAGTCGACCTCAACAATGGAATTATGATCAGTGGAAATGGCCATGACATGGGACCTTTAATGTCTCACCATCTCATCCGCCTGCAGCTTCTTGTCCATGTTCTGGATGGCACTGAGGAGGAGAGAGGAGTGGACGAATGTTAATATTGCAATATGACAACGAGATAATGTGTGGAAAAGTTTGTGTACTGTAACTCAGAGAGTACTCTTATTCTTGTTGTCAACGCTTCCATGGTTACCTCTGTTGAAGCTGTTCCTTTTCTTCCTTCAGCTTCTTCAGTCGCTCCAACTTTTCAATGTATCTGCAGACAAAAACAAACGGTAAGAAAACATAATAGTAAGATAATCATTCAAGACGTTTTTTATCTTGTTGAAGTCCCCTGGAAGCACCGCGGAGACCCCTGGTGGTCCCCAATGCACAGTGTGTGAAGCTGATCTGTGACGTGGAGCCCATGAGGACGAGGTTATGTTTGCAGGGTTGTGTAACTACAGCTTAACTAGAATAACGGCAACTCACACACAGAGCGATGCAGCCATGAAAGACAACACGGATAGACTCGACTAAACCTTGAAACCAGCAGCACAGAAACATCAAAGGCTACAAAAAGGACCTCAAACAGCCACAGTACGGTGTTAGCTGCTAATGCTAACTAGCCCAACCGATGATAATGAATTCACCGACAAGATAATCAACTTCAAGCAGAAATTGTCAAAATGAAACTGACGTTAGGAAGTACAACAACGTAAATTGAAACTTAATGTGGAGTTCATATCTAGAAAATAATCAAATGTGTTTTTCATTTTCATTTTCTAGTCCTTTTTTCAATTCAGCATGTATTTATGACTCCTACACCCTCTTCTATCTTCCACCAAAGGCACTGCAGTGACTCGATTCAGAGCGATGCGAAAAACAATTCAGATTGAATGGGATCAAGGTTTCTATAAATGGACAGAGGTCCCATTTAGGGAGAAACAGCTTGTGTAAAGGGATGTGTTGTGGATGTGTGTAAGACCACTCTGAAATGTCTAAATGTGGCTATGGAGTTGGGCATCGGCCGGAAGAGGACAGTGTATTCTGTTGTGTAAATGTATCACGTCTTATACAACTGGTCAATTGCATTTTGTGTGTGAAACATAGACAGATTGTAGGAGCCTTTCTGCCGTCCTGATGTCAATGGGGAGCTCATTCCACCATCTTGGAGCCAGGATAGCAAACCCACGTGTTTCTGCTGATGGGAACTTGGGTCCCCCTCGCAGCGAGGGTGCAGCGAGCCGTTTGGCTGATGCAGAGCGGAGTGCACGCGCTGGGGTGTACGGTTTAACCATGTCCTGGATGTAGGAAGGGCCAGATCCATTCGCAGCATGGTACGCAAGCACCAGTGTCTTGAAGTGGATTCTAGCAGTTACTGGAAGCCAGTGGAGGGAGCGGAGGAGCGGCGTGGTGTGGGAACATTTAGGAAGGTTGAAGACCAGACGAGCCGCTGCATTCTGGGTGAGCTGCAGAGGTCGGATGGCACATGCAGGCAGACCAGCCAGGAGGGAGCTGCAGTAGTCTAGGCGTGAGGTGACGAGAGCCTGGACCAGAACCATGCTACGGTACATGTTTCTGAGTCACTATAGGGGGTGGGCGTGTCATTGGATTTGTGTGGTGGCGTTTGCGGCTGTATCCGGTTGCTTTTACCTGCGCACTGTGTCATGATGGAGGGGGAGTGAGCTGGAGAAGGAAAACGTGTTGACCGCACGCATACGCATATGGATATGGACTATTGAATGTTTGCTTTGGGAATAAAAGGTCAAACGCACGCTGTTGGAAAGACTGAGTTTTTGCGCGTCCACAATGTTGTTCTCTTGTCTAGTCCCTCGCGGCACTTTGTTTGGAATATTACCTCCGCAATACAGATGTTTAGGTAAAAGATGGGACGAAAGGTGGATTTGCGAAAGGTTAAATCAATCCAACTTTATTTATATAGCACTTTAAAACCTCCAGACCAAAGTACAGAGAGATACATACAATGGGGTTTCAAGACGGGATTTAAAAGCAGACGGTGTGGGAGCCTGTCTGCTGAGCGAGGGCAGGTCGTTCCACAGGTTAGGGGCGGCAGCAGAGAAAGCACGGCCCCTCCGCGCTTATGGTGCGTTTCCACTGCAGGCCTCGCTCGGTTTGGGTAGGCCTTATTAGGTCCGGCTCACTTGGGTCCAATAGTCCAAAAATCAGCTCCTAAATTCTAACCCTATCGCCTATTCCTTGACCTCCGAGTGAAACGTCACGGGGTTAAGGGATAGTGGATAGGAGAATTCAAAAGGACTTAGGAGAAGAGACTGCGGTACTTTAGAGAACCCGAATGCACCTTCGCTATCGACGTGTTTATGATGCGCCAGCGGACGACATGAATGTGCGTCTGCTGCTGTGGGGTAACCATGGAAACTACAGTTTCTATACAGCGGACTACAACATGGATGTTTAATAAGAACGAGGGACTGCTGTGAAAGTTGACTTTATTTGATAATTTCAGTAAAAACTAACGTTCATAGTTCTCTTTTGATTATAATACTGATGAACGTTCAAAACACATGTTTTAAAATGCTTAATAAGCACCGTAACTTTCATGATATCATTTCTCCGTCATAATCGGTTGTTTCCGAACGGCCGACTGTTGAGTGACGGCACATGCTGCGGCTGCAATGCATTGTGGGGCAGCATTTTCTCCTCTCCTTTCGGTGAGGGAGGTCCAGTGGTTCCTAAGCTAAAGGAGGTTATAAAGGAAGTTTGAAACCTCCTTTCCTATCTTAGAGAATTCGAACGGCTCTTATCATGGCTGCCACTGAGGGACTTCCGGGTCATTCCACTCCGTTAGGAAGGTTCCTAAGCTAAATGGACTATTGGACCGCAACCTTGGTTGTTGGCACCCTCAGGAGAACTGATCAGCTGTCCTGAGAGTGCGAGTGGGCGTGTAGCTGTGTAAAGAGTACAGAGAGGAGAGGTAGGTCGTTTCATGGTGGGAATCTTTAGACAGTTTGAGAATGTATGGGAAGAATTCGTCGGTTGCTGTGGCTCCGTTACAGTTTGAGATCGATTTCAAATGTATTTTGACTTTCTTCATCAACTTCTGTCCTCCCGGTTTGACTTGTTAGAAAGCATATAGTATTAAATAATCACCCAAATCGGTGCTACACCTTTTAAGGCAACTGTATTCATACCTCAAGATGTACTCTACTTTTTCAAATGTGTTGTCAATAGACATAATTTATACAAAATCTCACCTGATGTTCGAGTTAGAAAAGGAGAACATTTACAAAATTGACCACAGAAGACAACAGATGGTTTGTCATTTTTCTGTCACCAACATAAAATAAACCTTTATCTCGACATAAGAATTATTAATATGAATCACGTATTCGTTTCTCTTAAGGGAATTCAACGTTCTACCACACGTTTCAGGCTTTAATCTGGCGTATTTCAGTGCCAACCCTCTCTCTCTACCTCAGTGTTATTGCATCATCTTTTCACATTCGAAATCCCTTCACAATAACAATAACATGACATGGAAAAAACCAACAGATAGCACCTCAAATCCTACGATAGACCCCAGCACCCCTCAGGAAATATAGCAGTGCCCTAACCTGTGCTCCCTCACTCACTCCGTACCCTCTTTAAAGTGAGCCCCTGTATCCCTAACTCCTTAAAATGATTCCTCAACATCTCGATTACATATGTTCTACACTTGAGTACTTCATGTTCGACTGCTGGTGTTTCCCTACCACTCTGAATGTTTAGTTCACTGCCCCCTGCCCCAATCTCCCTTTACCCCGCTGATCAGAACCTCTTTCCTTTACCTCTCGGTGTTCCTCGCATCTTACTTTTTACATTCTAAATCCCTTCACAATGAAATGAAAACAAAAAGCACCTCAAATCCTATGAAGAACCCCAGTACTTTATTTTTTATTTAACCAGATGAAAGCATTTGAGATAAAATTTCATTTGCAACGCTGACCTGGCCAAGAAGGCAGCAACGTTACACAAACATATAAAATACAGAGAACACAACTAAGAAAACAAAAGACGAAAAGCAGTCGCCGCATTGAGCACATCAGGAGAAAGGTGCACTGCTTATGACTGCAACAGCAGCCGGTGGAAAGGACCTCAGACAACTTCAATTTAAAGCATGCTATTGAGACACGTGCCGTCAGTTTGAGGCGTGATTGAAGGTCATTCCAAGACCATAATAAAAAAGATTCATTTTCCAAGCCTCAGTCCGCACGGCAGGAACCTGGACCCGTATCCAGGCTCTGGGTCTGAGGCTGTAAGAGTCACAAACTGGAGCAAATCTGGCTCATATGTACAGTGGAAGCTTTCCTCAAATGGCTTTATACCTCTGAGGAAATACAACAGTGCCCTCACCTGTGCTCCCTCACTCAGTAGTACCCTCTTTAAAGTGAGCCCCTAATGATTTCTCAACATCTCTACGTTACATATGTTCTACATCTGAGTACTACATGTTCTACTGCTGACATTCCTCTGGTGTTTCCCCGTCACTCTGAATGTTTAGTGTACTGCCGCCTGCCCCAATCTGACTTTACCCCACTGATCAGAACCTCTTTGTTTACCTCTCAGTGTTCCTCGCATCGAAGTACACGAAGTCTCCGGCCTGGACGCAGCGCGCGCAGGTCAGCCTGCGGCGCGAGGTGCTGCAGAGCGGGCATCGCTCCACAGCAACATACAGACCCTCCGCATCGTCCACTGACTCCACCATGAGCACACATCCCGGGGAGGAGTGGGCCGGGTGTAGGGGGTGATGGAGGGGACGGAGAGGCGGCCTGCCAGCGGAGTGAGAGCCGGAGGAGGAAGCAGATCTGTCGGGTCCGAGAGGAGGGAGCCCCGCCGAGGAAGAGGAGGACGCCATGGAGAGGCGCTAACTGCTAAGCTAATGATAAGCTAACACTAACCTATTAAAAGCTAGATTTAAAACTAGTCAGCGTGACTTAGCGTTTTTCTACCCCTCCATGTTGATAACGTGTGACTGTTATATTGTCCGTGGTATCACTGTCATATTTATAAAACCTTTAGAGGAGCTGAAAAATAAGCTGACCGAGATGTTTTTGTTTTGATTAGAGAACGACCTCCACTTCCGGTGACTGGTTTGTTTACGAAGTGACGTAACATTAGTGGGCGGAGTCACGGGAAACCTGCTGCGTTAAATATATTTTGTTTTAAAAACGAATAAAGAACTAATAATTAAAAAAGATAACACGCTCACACGTTTGTTTACCAAGTGACGAAGGAGTGGGCGGAGTCACCGAAACTACTGATTTAAATGCAATATATAAAAGCGCAAGTTTAAAATAAAAATAATCAAAAGGATATTTACATAAGCTCTTAAGATTTACTTTTACTGGTAACTGTATTCTATGTCAATTCTGTGTCTATTTGTGAGATGTCAATTATTCAATGTGAAGCACTTCGGGCTGCACATCTTGTATGAAATGTGCAAAACCAAAACAACGTATTATTATTATTATATAGTATACAACTAATAGTTGTTAAACCACATTGTAAAAAGCTCGGATCCAAGTCAAAGTCTTGCAATAAAGTATTTTTAACTTAATGGTTATGTTCATAACATCTTTACATAGACCAAAGCTTTAAGAAAAGTTCACTATAAAGTAGTACCAGTCCTAAAACAAATAGGTTTGCAAATAAATTACAAATAACTTAACAAAAGTAAATGTGTACATGAAGCAGATTGGCTTATTTCTGAATACCATGCATTATATTATTGTAATATAAGTATTGCTGCATTAATTTTTTCATCCTTTAATGTCGCAGCTCATAAATGGAGATGCACAGATTGCAGATTGCATGGCCGATTCAGACTTTCTAAAAACTATATTTGTCAGCAAACAAAGTTTATTTTATTAGAAAGGAGGTGCTGCAGGGAAGTCAGTCAGAGTTAGGGTTGTGACGTGCTGTGCTGCAGCCCCCTCAGCACCCCCCCGTCCCACGTCCATGAGGTATAGTACATATAGCTGGGATTTTAAATCAAAAATACATAATTTCATCTGTATTATTATCTGAATATGTTAATTAAATAAATGCAGGCCAGTAAAAAAGTACTCTATCGAACTATAAAGGATGACATGAAGACAGTACAATAACGAAAGTCTGATTCAGAGCAAGATAACAAAGCATTTTATTTCTTTTAGGATGGTGAAACATTCAACAGAGACTCAAAAACCAAACACGCGAGTCATTTACCATCCGCAAAATAAAAAAATACAATAATTATATATTATCTATTTACAAATAAACAGGAAGTGACATCAGAGGTTGGCCTCACAGTTTCCTGAAGCCTTTTAGGATCGGATAAATGTTCTCAAACGCATCGTAGATCTCCTCTCGTTCTTTAGCTCCTGCAAATGATCACAAGTAAATAATTAATAATGAACAATTATTATAACTTTCTTTAAAACAAAAAAACGTATGCAAAATGGTCTGCATTTACCAAAGACTAACATCTATCCTGTCAAGAAATAATCTCCTAATTATTATCTGCATTAAGTCAAAAGAAAAATCACATTGCAAAATTAGATTTTATTTTACAAGCGTGCGACTCTAAATTGTAAAGAAAAGATCCCTATAATGAGATTGTATACAATAATTAAAGGTCACCCATCGTGCTATTTTTAGGCAATAGCATAGGTCTCAGATATATAAAAAACATGTCTATGAAGTGTTCTGCTCAAAATACCAAACAGATCATTCCAGCCATGCCTCATATCCCTCTATTTCACTTCCTGTTTCAAAAGTGCCGATTTGGGGATAAAGCTTTAAAGAGGAGGGGTCTGAGCTCATGCGGGACCCGGCAGCTACCGTCTAAACTAAATGCTGCCGTTATGAAACGCCATATCATGGATCATCAAGGATCTGAAACAGTCTGGAGCTCAAAGGCTTTCTCTCTTGTTATACCACAAGGTGAGTTCCTTTCTACTTCCTGCTTCTTCACACACATGCTCTCCAGCACAGGTTAGCTCTGAGTGTTAGCGATGCTAATGTAAACACCGACCATATTACGTCCAAAACAGTCGGGCATTGTTTCTGATAGCAACGTTTCTGATTGGCCCGTGGGTCCACATTTCAGATGTCACGTCATATCGGACGCAAATCTGGATCAGCTCCGTTGCAGCCCGTTTTTAGAGATTTGGGTTATAACAAGTACTTAGTGCATGTGAAATACATTTTAGTTGAAGAGAGCAATTAGCATTTAGCAAAAACTGCTTCTTTACGAACACTTAAAACCACAAAAACCTTGTAATTATAAAACAGTTGGTAAAAAATAATGTTTAAACCTCCAATTGTATGTTAGTGGATTTCAGTGTGTTTTAAATATTTTTGAACTGGATCCTCTTCTGCTTTAACTTCTGTCTATAATAAAACGTTTTGAGTTTCGTTACCGGTCAGAACAACTTTCCCAGAGACGAAGATGAGCAGCACGATGCGAGGCTTCACCATGCGGTAGATGAGGCCTGGAAACAGCTCTGGTTCATAACTGTGGAGACAGAAACATTGTGTATAAAGCTTTTAAAAAATCATGCTAATAATCAGAATAAACCTCCTCAAAAATCTATTTGACAATTCATTAAAAAGGTTAATGCTTTCCAGTTTCTGTAAAACCCTAATCTCGCTAACAGGAACTAGAAGCTAACTATTTGCTAAAGCTGCCTTCAGATGATAGGCGGTAAAACCAATACCAAAACCTTACTAGCCAAACTATTGTACAATGCCATGTCTTTATGTTGCTGCAACACAAACATTTCCCAAATTGGGATCAATAAAGTACTTCTTATCTGATCTTAGTGGGAAGCGCCACCCATGAAAGATTCTCAGTGGCTTGTGGTACAATAATAGAGAACCGCAGTGACGCGTCCTAAAACCCGGAAGTAAACTCCTTCCGGTTCCTTCGTCAAAAAAGCAATATATATTTATATATATATATAATATTTTTAAAATATTTGTATGCTATGTTTTTTTGTCCAGCTGAACGATATATAATCGTCATAATATAGTTTTTTGTGTGTATTTACGTCGAGGGTGAAAAGTATTCATGAGATAAAATAACTTCTAGGGCTGCACAATTAATTGAAATTAAATCGAAATGCAATAGAGTGCCGCAGTGACGCGTCCTAAAACCCGGAAGTAAACTCCTTCCGGTTCCACCCAAAAGCAATTTCTCCATAGGATTTTGGAAAACAGCTGGAACTAAGGTCTGTGGTTGAGACGCATTGAAGAGACGGATCACGTTTTGTTCAGCCGGATAATCTCCACATGTCTACCCTACTTTTATAATCATAAATCTAGTCGCCAGAAGCAAAATGCTAACGTTGTGCTATAAAACGAACTTCAGCAGCACAACTTCAACGTCACGCCAACTTAAGATCCATATTCAAACATACAGATTCTAAACTGTACGAGTTGAAGCGTTTGTTTGAACACTTTGCAGGAGGCAGGGACTTGCTTTCAAGCAGAACAGGGCGATCAAACTTAGAGTGTTTACGTGTTCGATGTAATGACGTAAAACGGCCTCGACAACTTCTGTAGTCCTATTCAGCCACTTGGTAACAACCATCGTTTTTCAGACACGGAAACTCTTCAGAAATAACCTCTGCTGATGTATTTAATGTCGTAGAACAAAACGTGATCCGTCTCTTCAATTTGTGTCGAACACAGATCTTATTTAGAGCTATTTTCCAAAATCCTATGGAGAAGTTGCATTGCTTTTTATCGAAGGAACCGGACGTGGTAAAAATGCTAACTTACTTCCGGGTTTTAGGACGCGTCACTGCGGTTCTCTATAGCTTGCCTCTTGAATACGAAAATACCTGCGTCAATCAAATAAGATGTAGCAACACCATTTGGCCACTATGACAATTTGCTTCAACACCACTTCCTGGGGGCTTGGGTATAGCTGCCCCTGGACCCAGTCTTATGCTAAGCTAGGCTAACCTGTCTGCAACACAATGTATTGGCTTTATAATATATAGGACTTAACTAAAGTAAATGTATACATTAAGAAGATTGGCTTATTTCTGAATACTCTGCATTATGTTTTTGTAATATAATTATTGCTGCATTAATGTTGTTATCCTTTTAAAAGGGTTAGCTATTATGCAAAATCCACTTTTTCATTTCTTTTATACATAAACATGTGTCCCCTCTGTGTAAAGAGAATCTGAAATGGCGCATTTCCAGTGCAGGGCCTCACACGGCTTAGTACGGTATAGTTAGGCCTTGTTAGACCAGGCTCACTTTATGCTGCGTTTCCATTACAGTTTAGTAGCTGGGGCGGTAACTATAGTAACGCAGTGTAGGCGGAGCCGTGACGTCATTTTCAATGCGAAACAGAAAACCAACATCAGCCGTTAGCTGTTAGCACTCAGAGCTCACAGCTCCTCGTATCTGTTCAGAAACCAGACAGAAGTTAAACAAGTACAAACCACAGACTGCCTGTGTCATGGAGAATACAGTCGCTGCTTTATTTATGTCTGTAGGCCGTTGCTGTGAGTGTGGACGGTCGGAGCATATACAACGTTAGCTTAGCCAAGCTCCATTCAGAAAACACGCATTTTAAAAAGGTTTTTCGCCTGCCGTCTGTCTGCAGACTGGTCAAAGCATTAATTCATGGTTTTTACTAACCGGTATCAGTATGTTGTTACTTCGGCATCATTTTGAAACGTGTATTACAATTAAATCACGTTAAAATATGTTCATTTTGTTGTAAATCAAATTTTATTTTTATAGCACATTTATAAACGATTTTTGGTCGAGCCAAAGTGCTGTACATATAATAAAAATAGCCTTCAGTAGAGACACTTTACAGCAAATACAACAGCACAGATTGTTCAGAATATCAGTATGAGAAAAACGACACCCTCTGTCCTTAGACCCTCTGTCCTCAGACCCTCTGTCCTCAGACCCTCTGTCCTCAGACCCTCTGTCCTCAGACCCTCTGTCCTCAGACCCTCTGTCCTCAGACCCTCTGTCCTTAGAGAAAAGGTGAAAAAGTAGCCCTGAGCCGGAACTAGCGCGAGTGGAAAAGCAAAAAAAAACGGGCCGGGTTCGGCACGGCACGCTTAAACCGTGCTGCAGTGGAAATGCGGCAAAAGTTTCAGGAAAAAATATTCTCTCACTTTTTGTCCTGATCCATTTATATCAAAACCCGCCAAAATCACCAACCACCTTATCACCTGAATCTCCTCCTAGAGCACCATTGTATTCTTTTTAACCAAATATCTTGCAGAGCGGGAGGGGAGTATGCTAAGCTAACCTGTGAGCGTCTCTACCTGCTGAACTGCTGGTGAGTCAGCACCAGGCCCTCCAGTCTGATGGGGAAACAGACGTCACAGCTGGCCACCATGTTCTGGATCTTAAAGTCCGTGAAGCGGGCGGGAAAACCGAGTTTCTGAACCACGCGGGCGTACTTCCTGGCTGCCAGACGTGAGTGCTCCTCACTGCACAAACACAAGGGTGAGGCATTTAAAAAACAAACTATCCCACCTTTACCTGGAGACACAGAGGTAGACAGACAGACAGGTAAACAAATATCTTAATTATCATAGTTTATAGGAAGATAAATGAAACTCTTGTGATCTGAACATGTAAATGTAGAATTGTGTTTATCTGTGTGAGTATTTAATTACGTAATTATCTTTTTCTTCTTTATCCTAAGATGGGCTACCTCTGTATAAACTATGCTTTCTGCCCTCCCGCTTCTACTAATTGTGTTAGTTTTTCGGATGTATAAACTGTGTAATTGTTGAAATAGTACAATAAATCAATTTTGAAAAACAGACAGACCTCTTGGCTCCTGTACAGACCATCTTCCCGGAGCTGAAGATCAGAGCGGTGGTTCGAGGCTCTCTGATCCTCATGATGACCGCCGCAAAACGCTGAAACAAAAACAGGACACCTGAACAATGCTGGAGAGACGTTACAGCAATCATCACGACAACTTTGAAATACTTTACAGTGATAAGTCAGCATAGTGATGTATACTCAGAGATGGCAAAAGTACACACACTCTTTCCTCAAGTAGAAGTACAGATACTCGTGTTTAAAAATACTCGGGTAGAAGTACTGACTAAACTTCTTTACTCAAGTGAAAGTAAAGAGGCTTTGAAGTGTACTTCAGTAGAAAGTACCCATAGCTAGCAGCTGTTTTAAAGAGTACCTGACCTCCCTTTATATCAATAGAACAATAATGTCATTGTTAGCTAATGAATGTTTCCATGGTGACCAACGGCAACATGAGAACGTTTCCATTGGTCCCTCTTCTTTAGAGAAGACCAGGAAGTGATGGATACACGGATCGTGTTCCAACCAATAGGCACGCAATGACTCTAAAGAATAATGATCACGCACCAAACACACATTCAGACTAAAGGAACCAGCTGTTTGGGAAATGAGAGAAGTAGAAAGTACAGGTATTTGGGTTCAACATGTAAGAAGTAGAAAGTACAGGTATTTGAGTTCAACATGTAAGAAGTAGAAAGTACAGGTATTTGGGTTCAACATGTAAGAAGTAGAAAGTACAGGTATTTGAGTTCAACATGTGAGAAGTAGAAAGTACAGGTATTTGTGTTCAACATGTAAGAAGTAGAAAGTACAGGTATTTGAGTTCAACATGTAAGAAGTAGAAAGTACAGGTATTTGGGTTCAACATGTGAGAAGTAGAAAGTACAGGTATTTGAGTTCAACTTGTAAGAAGTAGTAAGTACAGATATTTGGGTTCAACATGTGAGAAGTAGAAAGTACAGGTGTTTGGGTTCAACATGTGAGAAGTAGAAAGTACAGGTATTTGGGTTCAACATGTAAGAAGTAGAAAGTACAGGTATTTGGGTTCAACATGTAAGAAGTAGAAAGTACAGGTATTTGGGTTCAACATGTAAGAAGTAGAAAGTACAGGTATTTGTGTTCAACATGTAAGAAGTAGAAAGTACAGGTATTTGAGTTCAACTTGTAAGAAGTAGAAAGTAGAGATATTTGGGTTCAACATGTGAGAAGTACAAAGTACAGTTATTTGAGTTCAACTTGTAAGAAGTAGAAAGTACAGATATTTGTGTTCAACATGTGAGAAGTAGAAAGTACAGGTATTTGAGTTCAACATGTAAGAAGTAGAAAGTACAGGTATTTGAGTTCAACATGTAAGAAGCAGAAAGTACAGGTATTTGTGTTCAACATGTAAGAAGTAGAAAGTACAGGTATTTGAGTTCAACTTGTAAGAAGTAGAAAGTACAGGTATTTGAGTTCAACTTGTAAGAAGTAGAAAGTACAGATATTTGTGTTCAACATGTGAGAAGTAGAAAGTACAGGTATTTGAGTTCAACTTGTAAGAAGTAGAAATTACAGGTATTTGTGTTCAACATGTAAGACGTAGAAAGTACAGGTATTTGAGTTCAACTTGTAAGAAGTAGAAAGTACAGATATTTGGGTTCAACATGTGAGAAGTAGAAAGTACAGGTATTTGTGTTCAACATGTGAGAAGTAGAAAGTACAGGTATTTGGGTTCAACATGTAAGAAGTAGAAAGTACAGGTATTTGAGTTCAACTTGTAAGAAGTAGTAAGTACAGATATTTGGGTTCAACATGTGAGAAGTAGAAAGTACAGGTGTTTGGGTTCAACATGTGAGAAGTAGAAGGTACAGGTATTTGGGTTCAACATGTAAGAAGTAGAAAGTACAGGTATTTGTGTTCAACATGTAAGAAGTAGAAAGTACAGGTATTTGAGTTCAACATGTAAGAAGTAGAAAGTACAGGTATTTGTGTTCAAAATGTAAGAAGTAGAAAGTACAGGTATTTGAGTTCAACTTGTAAGAAGTAGAAAGTTCAGGTATTTGTGTTCAAAATGTAAGAAGTAGAAAGTAGCCTACAGGTTTTGTGTTGTAAGACGTCAAAGTAAAAAGTCGTCGGAAAAATAAGTATTGGAGTAAAGTACTGATACCAGAAACATGTACTTAAGTACAGTAATGAAGTATTTGTACTCCATTACTTCCCACCTCTGTGTATACTCTACTGACTTATCACTGTAAAACTTCAAAGCTAACTTTGAGCTAACCTTGTCTATGCGCTAATATATCAACAAATTATAGTTTTATATTCTGAACAGCAGTTAAATTATTTGCATTTTGGCATAAAGGACAAAAGGAAAACATACCCAGAAACTGTTTGGGACTTCTAAAGAACATTACACCAATGTTTACAATGAAGTAATCAATCATTGGGAATATTTAGGGTTAGTTTAGTTTTTAGGGCATTTGGTTAGTTTGAAGCTTTCGATAATGTTTCTGTATAATACATGATATCTCTTCGCTTCTAAATGTGTTTGTAATATATTGTAAAATCTGACGGTACCTTTGGGTTGTACTCTGCATTTCTGGCTTGCAGGGCGATGAACTTGAGATCCAGAGGACAGCACAGGTTCACTGTGGAGACGATGTTCCTGCAGACACACGGAAACACCAGCATGTCACTCTATCTGAAGGCAGCAGAACACTTAAAACTTGAAAGTATAAACTGTTTGTACAGACCAAAACCGAATCAGACTTTTCCTGCAATGGCAATAAAAACAAGGTTAAAAAGCCATTAGTTTCGCTTTTGTCTGTCGCCATAGGTTTTTAACAGTCGCCATCTTGTTTTTGTGGAACCGGTAGAGAAATAGGATGGTTGAGCCCAACCTAATTCTACTTTCATGAATTTGAAAATAACAAAAATGTGCAGACCGAAAAACCTTGTGATAGCAAAACGAAATCACATGGTGGCCGAGTCATAAAAAAACCTAGGTCTTTGTCATCAATTTTAATTTAAATAGAAAATATATTACATCATGACATGGTTCTGAATTGAAGAAGACTGGAAACTAAAGATTAAGACCACACACTTGTCAGGAACATGTTTAATGACGTACTAAACCAAGTGAGAAGTAGTATAATTTTCTCATAGACTTCTATACAACCTCAATATAATTGGAGTCGCCCCCTGCTGGATATTTAAAAGAATGCAAGGTTTAAAGCACTTTACGTGACGCTGTATTGAAAGATACCTGAAACGAGCAATTGAGACTATAACCTGGTCAGGAACTGTTTTGATGAAATACTAAACCAAGTCAGAAGTAGGGTCATTTTCTCATAGACTTCTATAGAATCTCAATATAATTGGAGTCGCCCCCTGCTGGATATAAGAGAGAATGCACTTCAGAACCGTAACTACTACAGTTATCAGTACTATGTTCATCAGTGACTTACGGTAACAAATCATTCTCTCATATACTTTTAAACAATCTAGATCTAATTGGATCTTCGTTATGAGTGACTTACTGTAGCTGTGGGATGATACCTGACTTCTCAGTTACAGGGGTCATTGGGGTCATGGGGGTCATTGGGGTCATGGGGGTCATGGGGTAGAAAGCACTGGTCCCTAGCCCCGAAACCGACGCCACCTGCTGGGGGTTCTCTTGTATTGCCAGTGTGGAAGCCTGGGAGTTGAAGTCCAAACCGACACCACTGTCCCGAGAGACATTCAGAGCTGAAGTCTGACTGTCATCTGAAACAAAAACACACAACAGGGCTTCTTTAATTCAAAGTAAAAAAACATAAAATCATTCATGCCCCTTTTTTTATCCACACATTGTTTATCCGTTCTCTATACAGAGGGGTGCAGGGATTACTTGTTTTTATAGGCAGATATCAATGTTTTATACTGGTTCCCTAACAAAAAGCCAGTGGGATTTTTCTATTGGATTATTGCAGCAAAAAAGCTTTTTATTATACTTGTACATTTGGTTCAGCAGCATTATCTCCACATTTTAACATCACTTTTATGATTTATGAAGCTTAAATCCCATCTCCAGAAGTTAAAAGCTAATGTTGGGCTATAAAGGAACTACAGCACGGTCACATGACTTCACGTCACCACCGCTAAGCTAAAGGTGGCTAATGTTGGGCTATAAAGGAACTACAGCACGGTCACATGACTTCACGTCACCACCGCTAAGCTAAATGTGGCTAATGTTGGGCTATAAAGGAACTACAGCACGGTCACATGACTTCATGTCACCACCGCTAAGCTAAAGGTGGCTAATGTTGGGCTATAAAGGAACTACAGCACGGTCACATGACTTCACGTCACCACCGCTAAGCTAAAGGCGGCTAATGTTGGCTTATAAAGGAACTACAGCACGGTCACATGACTTCACGTCTCCACCGCTAAGCTAAAGGTGGCTAATGTTGGGCTATAAAGGAACTACAGCACGGTCACATGACTTCATGTCACCACCGCTAAGCTAAAGGAGGCTAATGTTGGGCTGTAAAGGAACTACAGCACGGTCACATGACTTCACGTCACCACCGCTAAGCTAAAGGCGGCTAATGTTGGCTTATAAAGGAACTACAGCACGGTCACATGACTTCACGTCACCACCGCTAAGCTAAAGGCGGCTAATGTTGGCTTATAAAGGAACTACAGCACGGTCACATGACTTCACGTCTCCACCGCTAAGCTAAAGGTGGCTAATGTTGGGCTATAAAGGAACTACAGCACGGTCACATGACTTCATGTCACCACCGCTAAGCTAAAGGAGGCTAATGTTGGGCTGTAAAGGAACTACAGCACGGTCACATGACTTCACGTCACCACCGCTAAGCTAAAGGCGGCTAATGTTGGCTTATAAAGGAACTACAGCACGGTCACATGACTTCACGTCTCCACCGCTAAGCTAAAGGTGGCTAATGTTGGGCTATAAAGGAACTACAGCACGGTCACATGACTTCATGTCACCACCGCTAAGCTAAAGGAGGCTAATGTTGGGCTGTAAAGGAACTACAGCACGGTCACATGACTTCACGTCACCACCGCTAAGCTAAAGGCGGCTAATGTTGGCTTATAAAGGAACTACAGCACGGTCACATGACTTCACGTCACCACCGCTAAGCTAAAGGTGGCTAATGTTGGGCTATAAAGGAACTACAGCACGGTCACATGACTTCATGTCACCACCGCTAAGCTAAAGGAGGCTAATGTTGGGCTGTAAAGGAACTACAGCACGGTCACATGACTTCACGTCACCACCGCTAAGCTAAAGGCGGCTAATGTTGGCTTATAAAGGAACTACAGCACGGTCACATGACTTCACGTCACCACCGCTAAGCTAAAGGTGGCTAATGTTGGGCTATAAAGGAACTACAGCACGTTCACATGACTTCATGTCACTAACGCTAAGCTAAAGGTGGCTAATGTTGAGCATGATGACGTTTAGTTGTTTCATTCCGACACTTGTTAGTACATTTTTTTTATTCACCAATGGGGTATTTACTGACTTATTTTATGTCATAGAACAAATTGTAAAATCTCTTCAGCTTGTGTTAACCACAGACCAGTGGCGTTTTCTCCTGGAGGCCAAGGGAAGCCAGGCTTCCCCTGTTTTTTCGGATTGTAGATATAATTTTAATAAATAAATAAAAACACTTTGTTTAATTTCGGAAATGTTCCTGTGTTGTGTGTTGCTGCCGGCCCGTCTCTCCCCCATTCTCATTGAGTATTTTACAAATAGTGAAACAGCGCCCCTCTATATGTTATGGTGAAACAGTAGGTTGCACTCTCTGTTGCGAGGAGTTCTTATTATACATCCATGCAAGGGAAGCCAGAGGCGGCTGGCTTCCCTTGCCTCACATCCAATCAAATCGCATCAATTTAGTGTGGCAGTGACGCGTCCTAAAACCCGGAAGTAAGCTGCGCTCGGTTTCCCTCGACCAAAAGGCAATGGGATTTCTCCATAGGATTTTGGAAAATAGCTCGAAATCAGGTCAGTGGAAAACGAACCAGTTAGATAAATGCACGTTGTGTTCAGTCGGATAATATCCACATGTCTACCCTACTTTTATAATTTTCGAATCATAAATCTAATCGATAGAAGATAGGTAGCGTCACTGCACCACTCTCACCGCGGTTAGAAAGAAGCAAGCAATTGAAGCAAGTGCAATTATGGAGGCTGGAGATTTGGAGTATTTAATCAAATATAAATTGTACTAAACTTCCGCTACAGCAGCAGCAACAACAAATACAATCTGATGACAGGCCGATGCCCAAACTGGAGCTGTGCACAGCGAGGAACAAAGGAGAGAATCGGACGTAAAACGTTAAAGGTCTCCTGATTTAGTTTGTGAATGAATGCTTATTAGAGTTTCGGCTGGAGAGTGCGTGCGGACCTGTCGGTTAGATAGCAGGCGTGTGTAAGTGCTGCATCATCTGTATGATAAAAATGTGTGTAAAATGATACCGGGTGCTGTAATCTCTCATCTGGTTACGTTATTACATTGAGCACCACACCCCCCCGACCCAAAAGAAAGGACGTATTATTGGCTTCCCCAAATGTTTTCCCCACACCACGCCACTGCCACAGACAAGCCCGCCTTAACCTGCCATCAGGCCCTGGGGCTGATAGTTTTTGTAGGCCCCCTATTTAAACAACAAATGAAAGTTATTTCCTCTGCAGGCTCTGTGATCGCCACTCTGCTCTGCGCGCCTGGTCCTCTCCTCCAGATGAGTGACATATTGGGCCTCCCTCATGTATTTGTCCGGTTGCCGTTGGCTCCCCTCCACGTAGCAAGTCCTCGTCGTCCTGTCCTCTCCTCCGACAGATAATGTCCCTCCTGTCTGTTCTTCCTCTCCCGCTACTCCATCGCTATCAGAACCAGACGGCCTACTTGGCTCCGAGGCCGGCACCGCTGCCGCTCGGTACAGAACTCATCTGTCCTTCCTCCTCATCCGGCCTACAGGTTTCAAATAACCTGGAAGCTTCGACATGCTTTGTAATAGCTGCTTGTCTTGAAACTCCTTTTCCCTCAACAATTTCCTTTTCCGAGCGCCACTCTCAAACTTTTTCTTCTCCGACATTTTCTCCTAAACAACCTTCATCTGTCACTCAATCACTCGCAATTTGAATGAATCACATGTGAAACATATTCTCATTCTGATTGGCTGTTGAGTGGCGCCCACGGACTGTTTCGGAGTCATCTCTGGAATCCATCGATCTGATTGATTAGCGGAGCAAATTATCAAAATACTAGTCTTCTTCCCTTTACAAGCTTCAAAAATGTATTTATCATGTGATTTTGGAAATAAAAGATTCATATTCTGAAAGCCAAGACTTTGTTTATTTAAAAAAAAATTAAAAACACCCAAAATAAAAAAATATATATTTGATTTTTTTTTAATTGGCTCATGATAGGCCCCCGATCTCCGTAGGCCCCTGGACTTCAGCTCAGGTCAGCCCGTGCATTAAGGCGGCCCTGGCCACAGACCTTATTTCTGGCACCTAACCAAAAATGCTAACATGCCAACTAATTTCCCGGGTTTTAGGACTCAATTCCTGCACTACAAATGTGGTCCTGTGCCGTCATACTTATGTTTGCATGACTTGGGCCCTGCGTGCTGAGCTCATCAGGCAGGAAGCTGAGGTCCAGATCCTCCGCCGGCTTCACCTTCAGCGGGGGGGCGGAGGCGTCTGGATCCTCGAGGCCCAGATCATCCTCCAAGAGGAAGTCCTCCTGCAGAAAGTGATTTTATATAAATTGTACGACATTTACGTAAGACCTCGGACAATTATTCAGTGGAGGCACAGACTTCAACAGGTCTACAGGATGGAATAGATGACGGCAAGTCTACACATGAGAATGGACGGTTTATGATTATGGAGTGTAATGGAGTTTTGGCGATTAGGCCCCGTTGTGCAGGAGTAGGCCTATCACCCCCCCCCATATTCTTACATCAAAACCGTCTCTCCTGATTGAATTGTCTTTGTTTGTGACGTGAAAAGTTAGTCATACAGAAACTTGAGTGACAGTCAGAGGATTTTTTTAAATATGCTAATAATGTGAACATTCAAGTGTATAGCTCATGTTAGCAAAACATCGTTTTGATGAAATGGGTGCATCTTCAATTCAATACACTTTTAAATCAGATTAAGTCCTGTATTAAAAACAAGGTGATTATTACTTAAATGATAAAAACTCCTCGTTACATCTAAATGAAAAGTCACCTCCGTTTCAATGTACTGGAACTCAACAGGTGTTCACTGATTACCTGACAATTTGATGTTAAATAAACCTTTAGCAGGTGAAACCAGCAGTATAGCCAATCAAACACTCATATTTTATTTATTTATATATCCCAATATCATAAGGAACCACATTTTCATGAAGGGGTTTTTACAGACTTTACAGCATAACCTCTTTAGACCCTATAGCAGAGCACGTGTTAAAACTTCCCCAAATCAACCCCCACATTTGAGGTGAAACGGACTCAAGAGTATTGGCCTGCAGACATGTTAAACTTTACTCTTTTTAGTCAGTACTCACTTTTGCAATGGAGTCATCAAAGTAACGCTCCAACGCAAACTCGTCCATGAGTGAAGATCCATGGGATTTGATTCAGGAGCTTCCACAGCTGCATCCAAACATGAACTCATCAACGCACACTAGCGCGCGCACACACACCACCTGAAGAGAAACACACTTCACATGATTGAAAGTCTTATTATCATGGTGCGGTTCACCCTCCCTCCTGCAGGGGGAACCGACTCGTCTCAATCACAATAAAAGAAGCTGAGTACTGCGCATGCGCACCGGATGTAAACAAAGCAGCGTGGCACAGTGAAGATGGGAGAGATCTGACAGCAGCGGAATGTATCGGTTATATATTTATTTATGTTATTTTGATCAGATATATGATATTGTTTGTTTGTGATGACGGAGTAACATAATGGAGTCTGTGAAGAAACGACTGGCTGAGTTTTCTGTGGAGGCTCACGGTGAGAAACATTCATACTGTAGTACTACAACTAGTACTACTGCTAGTATTACAATGAGTACTGCCACCACTCATTGTTACTCCAACTAGTGTAACCTACTTCTTACTATCACTACTACCAGTAACTAACTAGTACTAATAGGTATTAGTTACTACTGTTACTTTTTTATTTTCCTTCAACCACTACCACCATATTTACTAGTATTATAATCACTAGATTGTAACTAGTACTTGCTGCCATTTAAACATTATGAACAAACTACTAAGTGTGTGTGTGTGTGTGTGTGTGTGTGTGTGTGTGTGTGTGTGTGTTCCAAGTGACTGTAACTAATACTTGCTGCCATTTAAACATGATGAACAAACTACTAAGTGTGTGTGTGTGTGTGTGTGTGTGTGTGTGTGCTCCAGGTGACATGAGATTGTAACTAATACTTGCTTCCACTTACAAATATTTGTGATGAACAAACTACTAAATAAGTAGTATAACGTGTTTTTTTGGCACAGATCTGCCTTTTTGAAATGTTATAATCAATTAATTAATGATCCAATCTAGAAAATGGAGGAATTACACTTTTGAGTCTTTAATTTGATCTAAACTTGTTTAATTCCCCATATATAACTCTACTTTCTATCACCTGTTTCAACCCAAAATAATGATTTCACAACCAAGACTGTGTTATTTCAGATACTGGCTGATCAGAAACAAATCTCCATTCTCCTATTGTCGTTCATTATTGATATAATAGATGACGGATGTGTGTTCAGGTTACCATGGAGAAGGCTTCACTGTTTTATTTATACTTCTCTAAAAAAGACTTATTTCTAGAAGACATTTTCACTTCATTCAACAATTTGTTTACTAACTTCCTTCTTGCCTTATTCAGATCAGATCAGATGTATTGTCTCCAGGGATATAGATATGTTTGTCCATATATATTTTAAAGGGGACCTATCATGCGAAATGCACTTGTTGATGTCTTCTCTACATCACCGTGTGTCCCCGGTGTGTCGGGGAACTCACGCAGCGTCAGAAAATAAAACCCTCTCTCTTTTCCTCCGTACCCAAATCTCTAAAAACGGGGAACAACGGAGCTGATCCAGATTTGCGTCCGATATGACGTAACATCTGAAATGTGGACCCACGGCCCAATCAGAAACGTTGCTATCAGAAACAATGCCCGACTGTTTTGGACGTAATATGGTCAGTGTTTACATTAGCATCGCTAACTCTCAGAGCTAATCTGTGCTGGAGAGCATGTGTGTGAAGAAGCAGGAAGTAGAAAGGAACTCACCCTGTGGTATAACCGGCAAGAGAGAAAGCCTTTGAGCTCCAGACTGTTTCAGATCCTTGATGATCCATGATATGGAGTTTCATCACGGCAGCATTTAGTTTAGACGGTAGCTGCCGGGTCCCGCATGAGCTTAGACCCTCCTCTTTAAAGCTTTATCCCCGAATCAGCACTTTAGAAACAGGAAGTGGAACAGAGGGATATGAGGCGTGGCTAGAATGATCTGTTTGGTATTTTGAGCCAAAACACTTCATAGACATGTTTTTTATATATTTGTATATATCTGAGACCTACTGTATTGCCTAAAAATAGCATGATAGGTGACCTTTAATGTCCATATATGTACCATTGTATGGGTAAGCGTTAATTCACTAAGTATTTTGGCAATTTTGAAGCAGTAGGTTGATTGTAAGTGGAAAGGCCTTTTTGTCTGTGTACATTTACTTTGTTTTTCTGTATTTGTTGTATATTTATGTTAAGGACATCCTCTGAAGCAAGATATCCCAAGCTGCCAATCCTTCCAATTAAATATCTTTGCAAGTTTCTTTAGTGTGTATATCTCATTTCAACACAAATAAATTCAAACAACCTTCACTTAGAGATGTATTCATTTATTGATTTCTCTGTGCAGTGCTGACTCCTCCGTTTTCTGTCTCTCTTCTGAAGTGCTGAGATCAGACTCATTGTTTACCGATTACCTTTCAGACTTGTACCTGAACCGATCAGTGCCGTACCTGGAGGAGCCGCCCGACCCGCTGCACTTCTACCGCGACTGGATTGGTCCAAACAAGCCGTGCATCATCCGCAACGCCTTGAGCCATTGGCCGGCTCTGTCCAGGTGGACGCCAGACTACCTGAGGTGAGGAAGCCCCGCCCACTCTTAGGTCCTTCTTCTTCTGTGGTGTCAGGGTGTGATATATATATATTTTTTTTTATTCGCACGTTGTTGGCATATACAGTATGTGTTAGAAAGATCTCCCTCGTCCCCGGCTTGAGCTTCAATCTCAGGATCCACGTATCTGTGATCCTCTCCTGATGGAAGGAGTCATCACATACAGAGCATCAGCTAGTCCCTGAGCAGTGTCCTTCACACGCTGATATCCAAGAGAGGGAGTCACACAGTCACAAGATGGAGGAATAGAAAGCAGTACTCAATGTTTACTTCAGATTAGCTCCACGTCAGAAATGAGCATGCTTGATGTCTCTCTCCATAGAGGCTGAGTCATCATGTTAATCACATAGCTATCATCTGACTCAAACAGTCCTGATGCTCTTCCAGGTCATCACACGTCCTGTCATGTTCACAGCTGCAGTTGGGATACCTCATGTGTACTCATAAAGCCCCTTTGGATTGTATTGTGTGACCTGATTGCAGGGAGAAGGTGGGGTCAAAGGTCATCAGCGTAGCGGTGACTCCTAACGGTTACGCTGATGCCGTTAACGGCGACCGCTTCGTGATGCCGGAGGAAAGACGCATGAGCTTTTCTTCTGTTCTGGACATCATCGAGGGGAAGGTGAGACGCTGTGCTGCCCCCTGCTGGACAACTACTATATTTATCTAAAAAACTGTATTTATTGGCTTAGATTCATTTAATAGTAACACTAAAAATGGTGTTTGAAGTCACTGAAGTGTATCTTGTTTAGAAGTTCTTGCTCCTGTATATGTTTCAGTGTGTGTGTGTGTGTGTGTGTGTGTGTGTGTGTGTGTGTGTGTGTGTGTGTGTGTGTGTGTGTGTGTGTGTGTGTGTGTGTGTGTGTGTGTGTGTGTGTGTGTGTGTGTGTGTGTGTGTGTGTGTGTGTGGTGTGTGTGTGTGTGTGTGTGTGTGTGTGTGTGTGTGTGTGTGTGTGTGTGTGTGTGTGTGTGTGTGTTCGTGTTCGTGTTCGTGTTCGTGTTCCAGGTGCAGAAGCAGGGGGTGTTTTATGTCCAGAAGCAGTGCTCTAACCTGCTGGACGAGCTGCCGGAGCTCACAGACGACGTGGAGCCTCACGTGTCCTGGATGAGCAACGCACTCGGTGAGTTCAACCTGATCCCAGACCAGTTACCCGTCTCGCCTGTAGACTATATCTACAGAGGTGGGAAGTAGTGGAGTACAAATACTTCGTTACTGTACTTAAGTACATGTTTCTGGTATCAGTACTTTACTCCACTACTTATTTTTCTGACGACTTCTTACATTTTGAACACAAATACCTGTACTTTCTACTTCTTACATGTTGAACCCAAATACCTGTACTTTCTACTTCTCACATGTTGAACCCAAATACCTGTACTTTCTACTTCTTACATGTTGAACTCAAATACCTGTACTTTCTACTTCTCACATGTTGAACTCAAATACCTGTACTTTCTACTTCTCTCATTTCCCAAACAGCTGGTTCCTTTAGTCTGAATGTGTGTTGGTGCGTGGTCATTATTCTTCAGAGTCACTGCGTGCCTATTGGTTGGAACACGATCCGTGTATCCATCACTTCCTGTTCTTCTCTAAAGAAGAGGGACCAATGGAAACGTTGTCATATTGCCGTTGTTCAGCATGGAAACATTCATTAGCTAACAATGACATTATTGTTCAATTAATTTTGTTACGTTCCCTCCTAACTAGGGGAACACAGGGAAGTAACAAAACAGCAAAATAACCGGGCAAGAGAAAAAGGAGAGGAAACGGATCTCCGAAGCCACAAAGTGATGTTTTTAATGGACAAAAGAAAAAGGGCTCACCAGCCAACTTGCAAACTAAAATAAACAATACACGAAAAGGTAAACTGGAGCACATCTAACAATCTGACACAAGAACACAGGCCTCACACAGAGACAGAGACAGAGACAGGATGCACACATGCAGCCAGAGGAGAAGGAGAGAGCGACTGCAGCCTTCCTCAGGTCCTTTATGGAGGCCCTGATTAAGGATTGGGAGCACCTGGGGAGAGGCTGCACCTGGGGAATCAGAGGGAGAGGGAGAGAGAGAGACACACACACACACACCCCCCCCCCTGGCAAACTCCACATGAGTTTGTGAGGACCTTTCCGAAGGTGTCTAAACTTTTGTCTGTAAGCTTCGGGGACTAGCTCGTACACCCCAAGTATGGCAACCTTCACCAAGGCGTAATCTAGACTGTCCTCCAACGAAAGAGCCGCAACTGCTCCCTGAGCTCTTCCAAATAATTTGCACGTTACCATCAGAGCCCAAACTTCAACCAGCCACCGCAACGCTGCAGCAATGTGCTCGAAGGCACCACAAACAAATCTCCACTTCTGACTCACGAAAGACAGGGACCAGCTGGATGTGGCTACCGACATCAAAAGCAGCAGCAGAACCTGACACTGGTGGTGTACCCGAAAGAGGTACCAACTGAACCGGTCTGCAGCTCTCGCCGACGCATCCTGAAAGCTGTGTCTGCATCCAGCTTCCTGATCTCCAGCTCCCTTCCTCAGGTCCTTTATGGAGGCTGAAACTCTCGCTCACGCTCCTCCTTCTCCCACTGGAGACGAGCTAACCTCACTTTCAACCTGGTCTAATTTAGAACCAGTATGAGAGGACTCACTCCACACAAGGGAGGCCATACTAAACACTCATTTTCAACACTCACTTAAATCACCTCACTCAACAACAGGCAAAATATCTGAGGCGACGCAAACATCGACTCTTTCACTTGACAAGCTTCCCCAGATCCTGCCTACCACAACTTCCCTAGCTTCTGGAGCGCGCCGGGCTCGAGGCGACTTTAAGGCAAACATCAGCGGCCGAAACCCTGAAACGCCTACCCCCAAACGGGGAACAAATCCCCACCAGGATTACCCCGAGAAAAAAAAAGGCAAAATAATAAATGAGTGCCTGAAGGAAGGACTGATTCAGAGACACTCCCCTGTCCAAACGGAGGACGCTGTTTAACAGTAAGAGACTTCACAGCCAATGCTACACCGATGTGCACCACTGCTCCCCACCAAACACAATACCAACACTAAACAATCAAATACTCACTCCTTTTCTCAGAGATCCCGGACGAGCCCCCATTTTTTACGTTCCCTCCTAACTAGGGGAACGAAGGGAAGTAACACAAGAATAACCGGGCAAGAGAAAAAGGAGGAAACGGATCTCTGAAGCCACAAAGTGATGTTGACAAAAGAAAAAGGGCTCACCAGCCAACTTGCAAACTAAAATAAACAATACACGAAAAGGTAACCTGGAAAGCCTTCCTCAGGTCCTTTATGGAGGCCCTGATTGAGGATTGGGAGCACCTGGGGAATCAGAGGGAGAAAGACAGACACACGTAACGGCACGTAACAAATATAAAGGGAGGTCAGGTACTCTTTAAAGCAGCTGCTAGTTATGGGTACTTTTTACTGAAGTACATTTCAAAGCCTCTTTACTTTGACTTGAGTGAAGAAGTTTAGTCAGTACTTCTACTTTTACCATTTTTAAACACGAGTATCTGTACTTCTACTCGAGTAAAGGATGTGTGTACTTTTGCCATCTCTGTGTATCCATAAAGGTCTTACCTGTAGATGGGTCAGGGTCTGCAGTTAATATTTACAGAGTCTTCCTTCTATGGAAATATTTAACCCCGGCGTCCCATGACCAAAATGTCACAAAAAAGTACACAGAAATCCCTTAAACTTTGTCAATACTTTTTATTTTCCTGCAGTTCAGCATGTTGGAAAACAGGGAGTCCCACAAGGACTGACAAATATCTATAAATAAATAAATAAACAACTTCAGAAGTCGTCTGTTCAGCTGCTGCAAGTAAGAAAAACATGTATTTATCAGGTAATTCCCACATTCACATTTGTTTTCTTACCTTATTCAACAAAACTCAATATTTAAATGAAGTGGTTTTAATGGCCAATTAAGTTTTTTTTAAAGATTGAAATGCCCTTTAGATGCCGCTGTGCATACATCAGACACGCAATCAATTACATCCTGCATTTCCGCCGTGTTGCTCCTGTAGTAAATACAACTTTACGAACAAAGAATCCTTGTGAATTTTAAACGTAGAATCCCAAAAATTAGTGTTTATAGATAGATAAACTCCAGCTGTGACTCGAGCGTCTCTCAGAGGATGTTGTCTCTCCGTCTGTCGAGCTCTTCACTCAGAGTCCTCACGCTCCTCCCCATCTTCTTCGGGTTCCTCACCCTCTGAGGGTAGATGAACTTCTCAAAGCCCGGGTGTTTTCTGCCCGGTTTGAAACTGAACAGCTCGTCCTTCTTGAACTCGTCCACAAACCTGGACACGTCGGCTGCCCTCTTGCAGGAGGAGGAGGAGTTTGTGAGGCGGTGCAGACAGGAGGACAGGTTCAGAGGGTTTCCTCCCGTGAAGAAGAGTCGGTCCAGATGTTTGGCCTGATCTCCAGCCAGCCGAGCGCTCTGCTCCACCTGCTGAGACGTGAAGCTGCCTTTACCGAACTCTATCCCACCTGAGAGGAGAGGAGGACGAAACAAAACCATGAAAGACTTATTGTTTAAAGAGTCCTCTCCTGCTGATGTTCAGGTGTATATCAGTATGTAGTGTCTCTACTTTAAAGAGTCCTCTCCTGCTGATGTTCAGGTGTATATCAGTATGTAGCGTCTCTACTTTAAAGAGTCCTCTCCTGCTGATGTTCAGGTGTATATCAGTATGTAGTGTCTCTACTTTAAAGAGTCCTCTCCTGCTGATGTTCAGGTGTATATCAGTATGTAGCGTCTCTACTTTAAAGAGTCCTCTCCTGCTGATGTTCAGGTGTATATCAGTATGTAGTGTCTCTACTTTAAAGAGTCCTCTCCTGCTGATGTTCAGGTGTATATCAGTATGTAGTGTCTCTACTTTAAAGAGTCCTCTCCTGCTGATGATCAGGTGTATATCAGTATGTAGTGTCTCTATATAACACACTACAGGAAAGGAAAAACCCGTAAAATAGGGCCCCTTTAATACATGTAATAATACTTAAAGTGAGTGAGCTGACCTTTGAACTCGTTGATCATGAGCTCAGTGAGGAGATCCAGGCTGACGTTCCCTCCCGATGTTCCCTGTAGATTCAGAACTCGGTTCCACTTCATGTCCTGTCTGACGCGCTCCGGGTAGAACCCCTCGATCCCTGAACACAACACGGTAACCATGACAACAACCTTTAGTCACACTGAGAACAGAGAAGCTACAAGAGTAGTGCCGTTCACCACCCAAAAACGTAGACAATTCAATAATAATAAAGTACATTTTTGGTCTTAATTGTTTTAATTAATAATAATAGTTATAATAAATTACAATTTTGGTAGAATAAAATGTTTAAATAAATAGCATTAATAGCGAATATTAATTACAATAGTGATCATAAATTACGAACGAATTACGAGCAAAACAAATATACTGTTGTCACTGACCAATCAGATGCCTCGTACCTGTGATCAGCTGGTGGCTGCTGTTGAAGAGCTGCAGGTGTTTTCGGCTCCACAGCAGAACCATGTCCGTCCTCCAGAAGTCCGTCATGGCGTCTCCGTCTCCCTCCCGGATGGCGTCCCGTCGGGCCAGGTGGTTAAGCCCCTCCCACAACACCGCCTTAGTGTAGTTCAACAGGAAGTCCTCCTCCCCGCCCGCCCCCATGGAGCAGGAGGAGGAGCAGAACCACGGAGCTGCAACAACAAACGTGTCAGAAAGATTCAATAATAATAATAATTAAAT
This sequence comes from Champsocephalus esox, assembly GCA_036324585.1. NCBI lineage: Eukaryota > Metazoa > Chordata > Actinopteri > Perciformes > Channichthyidae > Champsocephalus > Champsocephalus esox. The sequence continues at coordinate 35,242,839 of CM070494.1, forward strand.
ACATGACACTTATATTGCGCTTTTCTAAAAACTCAAAAACGCTTTGACAGAGAAACTAAAATCTGAAGAAAAAATACGTAGGGCATCAAGGCTTTTATTGTCATTTGTACATAGCTACAGTGGAGATATGACAATGACAGTCACAGGCTCCTCCAACAGTATAACACAATAAAACGGATAATAGTGCAAGTAAATAATAATAATCGTGAAGTCAAATGTAAAACCTTTTAAGGCCTTTTTTAAGACCCTTTCCACACATTTCAAGAGCTCATCGCCACTTGGAGTTCTAACCGGTTACCTTGGCGACACACTTCACCTCACATTGACTATATACAGTATTGATTGTCCTTCCTCCTTATCTTCCAACCATTTGGACGCAGACTTGCATTTCCCCATAACGATGTTACTTAGCAACCGGCGTAAACGGACCTTCGCGCTATCAAGCAGTGAGCGTGCGATGTCCTGTTCAGATGACGTCAAACCCAACGGGATGCCATCAATAAACTACAGAATCACACGACACACCTACGCCATGACTACATTCAGGCAGACTGCAGAACACAACCTCTCTGGACCATTTATATACTTATTGAAAACAAGCTACAACATGTGATACCTTGGAAAAAGCAGTTTAATACTTTTTAATAGCCTTCATTTTCACTAAATGGATTTATCAACTTTTAGTACTTTTTAAGACCCCGCGGACCCCCTGGAGTATGATCTTTATATATTTCCAGGCCAAATTCCACTTAAATTAAAGGTTGCAACTTAATTACTGTAACATCTTTGAGAATCTTTTATTTTTTTCCACTGCATTTGTCTTTTAGTAAGCAGGGTTTTGCCTAAACCAGGTAACAGGGTCTCTGCACCCTCTTAATTCGCCCTCATTACAAAATGCAGATTTTCCCCGTAAAATGTTAACGTGAGAAAACAATATTCCCATTCTTCAAAAACTGTATAATTACTCCAGAAATATGAACATCGTGTCTAATGGGGCGTCAGACGGCAGCTTTGTTTTTACGGAGCTCCGACGTCACGTTGTTGTTAACGTCCGCGGCACCGTCTTGTATACGGGCTAGGGTGGTCCTTAAAATTGAAAGTGGGAAAGTCTAAGCTCCAACCCCGATGAGGGGGGGGGGTGGGTACATGTTGCCAGATTGAGGAAAACATTCACCAGGAGAGCTTTCTTGACTAATAGAATGCATTCTGGGGGTTGGAGCTTAGACTTTCAATTTTAAGGACCACCCTACGTGAGGCTTCAAGGTTGATGAGGGGGAGGGGGGGTAGATGTTGTTGGAATTTGAATACAATTCACCAGGAGAGTTTTCTTGACTATCATAACAAATTCCGGTGGTTGGAGGTTAAATTAAATGAATTTGAAAATGTACATGGCACTAAGGACCACCCTACTACGGGCGCCATGCTCTCGAGATAATTGATATATCTTATATACAAGATCAGTGCCATAGTACTCATACTATATCTTTCTAGAAAAAACTCGATATCATACCGTACAAACAAATCTATTCGAATACGTGCACAGACAGAATACGATATATATAGATAACAGTAATAACGTACAATAGCACTAAACAAATTCAAATTAAATAATAAAATAAAACAAGAAAATTGAAAAAATCCAGAGCAGGTGTAAAATATACATAATATAATATATAAAATAACAAAAATAATGATGACATTATTACATTTAGGAAAGGCTTGAATATAAGTCTCACTGTGCTGGTTGTTGCTCTGCTGGGCGTCCGTCAGACAGGCTCGGTGGTACCACTCGTGCCTCCTGCAGCGCTCCATCAGGCCACACTGGACCATCTGCCCCCCCCTCCGCTCCTTACACCGACAGTAAGCGTACGTCCCGTCCGAGCCGCAGTCCGGACCACAGAACCGATCCCGATCCTGATCTGAGAGGGTCCGAGTCTGAACACAGCTTTCGTGAAACCAGATCCTCGGACACAAGTTACTGCAGCAGCGAACCAGACGCTCCCCTGGTTTCTCTAAAACAACAACAACAAGAACAACACATCTCAAAGTCAACTTTATTGTCAATCTTCCAGTTTGTGTGTATCGAAATACCGTTTCCCACAATCTCGAATATAAAAACAAATGTATATAAAAATATAATAACATCTGGGGTTAAAGGCAGAAGTTTGGAAGACTTTATTTTGAGGAAGCTGGAGGACTTGTTCTGCAAAGCTTCCACAGTGCTTTATTTTGAGGAAGCTGGAGGACTTGTTCTGCAAAGCTTCCACAGTGCTTTATTTTGAGGAAGCGGAATGTTTCTGTTGGGTCAAATATTTGTATTTAACGCTCAATCGTTTTTCAAATAAGGAAAAGGAGAACATAAGGAGGAAAAAGACAGAGCGCTGGACATCAGAGAAATCCACAGAATCCGCAGAAGAAGACAGGAAGTCCGTTTGACTCTACCTCCTCCTGCTGAGCTCTCACCTTCTCTGCAGTAACAGAAGGGGAATATGTTCCTCTTCTCTCCATCACTCTGCCCTGCAGCAGCAGCCATGTTGATGTCCTCCTGAGACGGAGGCATCCACACCAGATCCACCAGTCTGAGAGCGAGGTCTCTCAGCCAGTCCATCTGAGCAGAGGCCTGGGGGGGGAAGTCTGAGGGTCTCTGGTCCACAGAGTCCAGACCGCAGGCCGTCACAGCAAACAGAGTCACGTAGGCCGACGTCACAAACTGAAAGAAATGTTTAGCAGAGGGGGGAGAAGTACTCAGATGTTGTACTTGAGTAAAAGTAGAAGTACTCAGATCTTGTACTTGAGTAAAAGGAGAAGTACTCAGATGTTGTACTTGAGTACAAGTAGAAGTACTCAGATGTTGTACTTGAGTAAAAGTAGAAGTACTCAGATATTGTACTTGAGTAAAAGTAGAAGTACTCAGATCTTGTACTTGAGTAAAAGTAGAAGTACTCAGATATTGTACTTGAGTAAAAGTAGAAGTACTCAGATCTTGTACTTGAGTAAAAGTAGAAGTACTCAGATCATGTACTTGAGTAAAAGTAGAAGTACTCAGATCTTGTACTTGAGTAGAAGTACTCAGATCATGTAATTGAGTAAAAGTAGAAGTACTCAGATCTTATACTTGAGTAAAAGTAGAAGTACTCAGATCTTGTGCTTGAGTAAAAGTAGAAGTACTCAGATCTTGTACTTGAGTAAAAGTAGAAGTACTCAGATATTGTACTTGAGTAAAAGGAGAAGTACTCAGATGTTGTACTTGAGTACAAGTAGAAGTACTCAGATCTTGTACTTGAGTAAAAGGAGAAGTACTCAGATGTTGTACTTGAGTACAAGTAGAAGTACTCAGATGTTGTACTTGAGTAAAAGTAGAAGTACTCAGATGTTGTACTTGAGTAAAAGTACTCAGATCTTGTACTTGAGTAAAAGTAGAAGTGCTCAGATCTTGTACTTGAGTAAAAGTAGAAGTACTCAGATATTGTACTTGAGTAAAAGTAGAAGTACTCAGATCTTGTACTTGAGTAAAAGTAGAAGTACTCAGATCATGTACTTGAGTAAAAGTAGAAGTACTCAGATCTTGTACTTGAGTAGAAGTACTCAGATCATGTAATTGAGTAAAAGTAGAAGTACTCAGATCTTATACTTGAGTAAAAGTAGAAGTACTCAGATCTTGTGCTTGAGTAAAAGTAGAAGTACTCAGATCTTGTACTTGAGTAAAAGTAGAAGTACTCAGATATTGTACTTGAGTAAAAGGAGAAGTACTCAGATGTTGTACTTGAGTACAAGTAGAAGTACTCAGATCTTGTACTTGAGTAAAAGGAGAAGTACTCAGATGTTGTACTTGAGTACAAGTAGAAGTACTCAGATGTTGTACTTGAGTAAAAGTAGAAGTACTCAGATGTTGTACTTGAGTAAAAGTACTCAGATCTTGTACTTGAGTAAAAGTAGAAGTGCTCAGATCTTGTACTTGAGTAAAAGTAGAAGTACTCAGATATTGTACTTGAGTAAAAGTAGAAGTACTCAGATCTTGTACTTGAGTAAAAGTAGAAGTACTCAGATCATGTACTTGAGTAAAAGTAGAAGTACTCAGATCTTGTACTTGAGTAGAAGTACTCAGATCATGTAATTGAGTAAAAGTAGAAGTACTCAGATCTTATACTTGAGTAAAAGTAGAAGTACTCAGATCTTGTGCTTGAGTAAAAGTAGAAGTACTCAGATCTTGTACTTGAGTAAAAGTAGAAGTACTCAGATATTGTACTTGAGTAAAAGGAGAAGTACTCAGATGTTGTACTTGAGTACAAGTAGAAGTACTCAGATCTTGTACTTGAGTAAAAGGAGAAGTACTCAGATGTTGTACTTGAGTACAAGTAGAAGTACTCAGATGTTGTACTTGAGTAAAAGTAGAAGTACTCAGATGTTGTACTTGAGTAAAAGTACTCAGATCTTGTACTTGAGTAAAAGTAGAAGTGCTCAGATCTTGTACTTGAGTAAAAGTAGAAGTACTCAGATCTTATACTTGAGTAAAAGTAGAAGTACTCAGATCTTATACTTGAGTAAAAGTAGAAGTACTCAGATCTTGTGCTTGAGTAAAAGTAGAAGTACTCAGATCTTATACTTGAGTAAAAGTAGAAGTACTCAGATCCTGTGCTTGAGTAAAAGTAGAAGTACTCAGATCTTGTGCTTGAGTAAAAGTAGAAGTACTCAGATCTTGTACTTGAGTAAAAGTAGAAGTACTCAGATGTTGTACTTGAGTAAAAGTAGAAGTACTCAGATGTTGTACTTGAGTAAAAGTAGAAGTACTCAGATCTTGTACTTGAGTAGAAGTACTCAGATCATGTAATTGAGTAAAAGTAGAAGTACTCAGATCTTATACTTGAGTAAAAGTAGAAGTACTCAGATCTTGTGCTTGAGTAAAAGTAGAAGTACTCAGATCTTGTACTTGAGTAAAAGTAGAAGTACTCAGATATTGTACTTGAGTAAAAGGAGAAGTACTCAGATGTTGTACTTGAGTACAAGTAGAAGTACTCAGATCTTGTACTTGAGTAAAAGGAGAAGTACTCAGATGTTGTACTTGAGTACAAGTAGAAGTACTCAGATGTTGTACTTGAGTAAAAGTAGAAGTACTCAGATGTTGTACTTGAGTAAAAGTACTCAGATCTTGTACTTGAGTAAAAGTAGAAGTGCTCAGATCTTGTACTTGAGTAAAAGTAGAAGTACTCAGATCTTATACTTGAGTAAAAGTAGAAGTACTCAGATCTTATACTTGAGTAAAAGTAGAAGTACTCAGATCTTGTGCTTGAGTAAAAGTAGAAGTACTCAGATCTTATACTTGAGTAAAAGTAGAAGTACTCAGATCTTATGCTTGAGTAAAAGTAGAAGTACTCAGATGTTGTACTTGAGTAAAAGTAGAAGTACTCAGATCTTGTACTTGAGTAAAAGTAGAAGTACTCAGATCTTGTGCTTGAGTAAAAGTAGAAGTACTCAGATCTTATACTTGAGTAAAAGTAGAAGTACTCAGATCCTGTGCTTGAGTAAAAGTAGAAGTACTCAGATCTTGTGCTTGAGTAAAAGTAGAAGTACTCAGATCTTGTACTTGAGTAAAAGTAGAAGTACTCAGATGTTGTACTTGAGTAAAAGTAGAAGTACTCAGATGTTGTACTTGAGTAAAAGTAGAAGTACTCAGATCTTGTACTTGAGTAAAAGTAGAAGTACTCAGATGTTGTACTTGAGTAAAAGTAGAAGTACTCAGATGTTGTACTTGAGTAAAAGTAGAAGTACTCAGATCTTGTGCTTGAGTAAAAGTAGAAGTACTCAGATCTTGTACTTGAGTAAAAGTAGAAGTACTCAGATCTTGTGCTTGAGTAAAAGTAGAAGTACTCAGATCTTGTACTTGAGTAAAAGTAGAAGTACTCAGATGTTGTACTTGAGTAAAAGTAGAAGTACTCAGATGTTGTCCTTGAGTAAAAGTAGAAGTACTCAGATGTTGTACTTGAGTAAAAGTAGAAGTACTCAGATCTTGTACTTGAGTAAAAGTAGAAGTACTCAGATGTTGTCCTTGAGTAAAAGTAGAAGTACTCAGATGTTGTACTTGAGTAAAAGTAGAAGTACTCAGATGTTGTCCTTGAGTAAAAGTAGAAGTACTCAGATCTTGTACTTGAGTAAAAGTAGAAGTACAGTATTGACCTGAATATAAGACGAGTCTTTTCAAGAATCATTTTTGGAAAAATACCTTTTTTGAAGCCAAATCTTGTTTTTATGAAAAAATTACTTAATTTAAAAATTCAAATGTGCCGTCTATTCGTCACATCACAGACGTCTTGTCATTCATCTGTGTCTTCTGCGTCGCTGGGTTGTTCCCCACCCCCCCCCCTCGCCCACGTCACGTCTTCCTCGCTGCTATCCGTGGCATTTGATACGCAGCGTTTCTTGAACCCATTTATGATGCTCTCTCTCGTTAACTTCGCCTCTCGTTTATTAACTTGCCTACTTTTGAGCCTCTTTGTTGGAGTTGGTCTCTGTGTCTCTCTCTCTCCTGTTACCGTACTTTAAGACTATGTCTCGCTTGGGGGAACACTCGCTTGGCCACGATCTGTTGTTTCTGACCGTGTAATTACATCGAAAAGTCTAGACCCCGAATATAAGACGACTCCTCTTTTTCAGATTTCAGAAAGAAAAACGTCTTGTATTCGGGTTAATGAGTAAAAGGAGGTCTGTAGGATGGACAGACATCACCATCTCCCTAAATCTGACTGTAAGAATCTCACCGTGATGAAGTCCCAGATGTTCAGGAAGTAATCTTTGGCCGTGTTGTTAAACGTCTTGAAGTGAAACAGCGAGACGATGTGATGAAGAGTTCCTCGAGCGTTCTCACTCTTCTCACTGAGAAGCATCTTTATCATTTCCTGAAACATAGTTGACAAGCCACAGAGTTAAAAATGCAAACACGCTGGCTTTTATTTTTGAAGAAGCTGGAGGACTTTTATTTTGAAGAAGCTGGAGGACTTTTATTGTGAAGAAGCTGGAGGACTTTTATTTTGAAGAAGTTGAGAACTTTTATTTTGAAGAAGCTGGAGAACTTTTATTTTGAAGAAGCTGGAGGACTTTTATTTTGAAGAAGCTGGAGGACTTTTATTTTTGAAGAAGCTGGAGGACTTTTATTTTGAAGAAGTTGAGGACTTTTATTGTGAAGAGGTTGAGGCCTTTCCTGTTAAACAGCCAGAGGACTTTTATTTTGAAGGAGCTGGACGACTTTTATTTTGAAGAAGTTGAGGACTTTTATTGTGAAGAAGTTTAGGCCTTTCCTGTTAAACAGCCACAGGACTTTTATTTTGAAGGAGCTGGAGGACTTTTATTTTGAAGAAGCTGGAGGACTTTTATTTTGAAGAAGCCGGAGGACTTTTATTTTGAAGAAGCCGGAGGACTTTTATTTTGAAGAAGCCGGAGGACTTTTATTTTTGAAGAAGCTGAGGACTTTTATTTTTGAAGAAGCTGAGGACTTTTATTTTTGAAGAAGCTGGAGGACTTTTATTTTGAAGAAGCTGGAGGACTTTTATTTTTGAAGAAGCTGGAGGACTTTTATTTTGAAGAAGTTGAGGACTTTTATTTTGAAGAAGTTGAGGACTTTTATTTTGAAGAAGTTGAGGCCTTTCCTGTTAAACAGCCAGAGGACTTTTATTTTGAAGGAGCTGGACGACTTATTTTGAAGAAGCTGGACGACTTCTTTTGAAGAAGCTGGAGGACTTTTATTTTTGAAGAAGTTGAGGACTTTTATTGTGAAGAAGTTTAGGCCTTTCCTGTTAAACAGCCACAGGACCTTTATTTTGAAGGAGCTGGGAGACTTTTATTGTGAAGAATTTGAGGCCTTTCCTGTTAAACAGCCACAGGACTTTTATTTTGAAGGAGCTGGGAGACTTTTATTGTGAAGAATTTGAGGCCTTTCCTGTTAAACAGCCACAGGACTTTTATTTTGAAGGAGCTGGGGGACTTTTATTTTTGAAGAAGCTGGACAACTTTTATCGTAAAACAGCTGAAAGACTTTTACTTTGAAACAGCCAGAGGACTTTTGTTTTGAAACAGCCTGACTTTCTTACAAACTGCTCGATGGCTTTCATTTTGAAGAACCTGACAAACTTTTATTTTCACCTCTCAGCTTATGCTGTTAAATGCAATTGAGCTTTCCTCACCTCGTGGAACAGGTGTTCCTTCTGAAACTCCGGTGGAGCTTCAACGAGTCCGTCAAACCTCAGCTCAGGGTTCTGCTTTGGAGTTTCGTTGTTCTGGGTTTTGTTGCTCTGCTCCTTCCTCTCGGTGCTGAGGACGTCTCCACAACACAGGACGTGATGCGGAGTCCCAGAAACCTCAGGGATGAAGTCCTTCAGGCCGAACGCCGCGCTGACGGATTCCTCCGTGAGGTTCGGTATCACTGCACCCAGACTCACCTGAGGGGGAAACGAGGACGAATTAGGACAGGAAACAGGACAATTGAAGTATTATGTAAGCATCACAGACAGTTTGGACTCACGGTGGTGCTCTGCTCCTTCATCAGGGAGGAGTATTTGTGAGGAATGTGTCTCTCCACTCGTCCCCTCGGTCCTTTCAGGGCCGTCAGGTTGTCGGCGATGATCCGCATCACTAACGTCTTCATACGCCGTCGCAGCGACTCGTACGTCTAGGAGAAAATTGTTAATTGCTTTCATTTTTATAGAGGCCGTTTTTCCAATGCACCACCATGTTCCCATAGGCCACTTAAACTGCAAGGATCTCTTTCATGTCTCTTCAAGGTTTATGGAAAATAAATCACAGCTTTAAGGCAGATTATTCCATTCATTTGCATCTCGTCCAGACTTGATTATCTTAAAACTAAAACACGACTTGAAATGTTGGGCTATAAAGGAACTACAGCACGATCACATCACTTCACTTCACCACCGCTAAGCTAAAGGCGGCTAATGTTGGGCTATAAAGGAACTACAGCACGGTCACATGACTTCACGTCACCACCGCTAAGCTAAAGGAGGCTAATGTTGGGCTATAAAGGAACTACAGCACGGTCACATGACTTCACGTCACCACCGCTAAGCTAAAGGCGGCTAACGTTGGGCTATAAAGGAACTACAGCACGGTCACATGACTTCACATCACCACCGCTAAGCTAAAGGCGGCTAACGTTGGGCTATAAAGGAACTACAGCACGGTCACATGACTTCACGTCACCACCGCTAAGCTAAAGGAGGCTAATGTTAGGCTATAAAGGAACTACAGCACGGTCACATGACTTCACGTCACCGCCGCTAAGCTAAAGGTGGCTAACGTTGGGCTATAAAGGAACTACAGCACGGTCACATGACTTCACGTCACCGCCGCTAAGCTAAAGGCGGCTAACGTTGGGCTATAAAGGAACTACAGCACGGTCACATGACTCCACGTCACCACCGCTAAGCTAAAGGAGGCTAATGTTGGGCTATAAAGGAACTACAGCACGGTCACATGACTTCACGTCACCACCGCTAAGCTAAAGGAGGCTAATGTTGGGCTATAAAGGAACTACAGCACGGTCACATGACTTCACGTCACCACCGCTAAGCTAAAGGAGGCTAATGTTGGGCTATAAAGGAACTACAGCACGGTCACATGACTTCACGTCACCACCGCTAAGCTAAAGGAGGCTAATGTTGGGCTATAAAGGAACTACAGCACGGTCACATGACTTCACGTCACCACCGCTAAGCTAAAGGAGGCTAATGTTGGGCTATAAAGGAACTACAGCACGGTCACATGACTTCACGTCACCACCGCTAAGCTAAAGGCAGCACATGTTGGGCTATAAAGGAACTACAGCACGGTCACATGACTTCACGTCACCTCCGCTAAGCTAAAGGTGGCTAATGTTGGGCTATAATGGAACTACAGCACGGTCACATGACTTCACGGCACCTCCGCTAAGCTAAAGGAGGCTAATGTTGGGCTATAAAGGAACTACAGCACGGTCACATGACTTCACGTCACCACCGCTAAGCTAAAGGAGGCTAATGTTGGGCTATAAAGGAGCTACAGCACGGTCACATGACTTCACGTCACCACCGCTAAGCTAAAGGAGGCTAATGTTGGGCTATAAAAGGAACTACAGCACGGTCACATGACTTCACGTCACCTCCGCTAAGCTAAAGGTGGCTAATGTTGGGCTATAAAGGAGCTACAGCACGGTCACATGACTTCACGTCACCACCGCTAAGCTAAAGGAGGCTAATGTTCTGCACGATGATATTTAAAGGTTTCATTCAGACACTTGTTTCTAAGTGACTCTTGTCATATTTAGTTGTTGAATGTGTTTGTACCTCTTTGGTTGGGAGGATGCTGTAAGGAGAAACCTCCACTGCTTTTATCGGAGGTCCGTGCAGGTTACGGAAATTAACCCGAGCTTGATGAGCGAAGCGAAACGCCCACGTTACAAAACTGTATCCTCGCTCTGTCGAATCAGACCTGGACACTGACGGCACCTGAAGAAACAGAGATTAGATCTTAATTGTGCTTTAAAAAGATTAAAAACAATTATTACCCGTTATTAAGACGTGTTACCCGGACTTTTCCCCAGCTGAAGGTGTAAGCTGCCGCCTTTTTGGAGTCTTCACTGCAGTACTGAGTCGCTCTGGTCGTCTAAAAATAGAATATATTAATTACAATTTTAGGTATATTGCGCCCATTCACAAACAACTGTGACATTTTCTAAATAAACTACCATTCCAGGCTAAATTTAGTAATATTATTATAGAATTATATAACAGTTTCTTGACGCAGACATTTTGGTCTCATATTTTGAAGAAGTTGAGGACTTTTATTGTGAAGAGGTTGAGGCCTTTCCTGTTAAACAGCCAGAGGACTTTTATTTTGAAGGAGCTGGACGACTTCTTTTGAAGAAGCTGGAGGACTTTTATTTTGAAGAAGCTGGAGGACTTTTATTTTGAAGAAGCTGGAGGACTTTTATTTTGAAGAAGCTGGAGGACTTTTATTTTTGAAGAAGCTGAGGACTTTGAGCAGACATTTTGGTCTCATAGGATGTCAAAGAAACGTTTATGGAGTGAGACACTAGGGTTACATTAAATTGGGAACACACCATATCAAATAAGACAAATGATTATAACAACAATTCTACATAAAAAAAATAAACAAAAAGACAAAATAGTAATAATATTTCAGCATTTTCTGACACGCAGATTTTATACATTGCTCCATATCATCCCATTCTCCGTTAACACCAACGTATATCGACAAAGACTGAACTCAAATGAACTCGTATCAAACTCAAACCACGTTACCAACACATGAACCCCGACTGGAAATCCCCCCCGCCCCGCCGCTCTCCTCACCTGGATTTCGTCTCTCCACCGCTTCACCGTTCGCTCGTGCTCCTCGGCGAGTTTCCGGACGTGGATCCTGGCGGTGGTTTTGGACATCGAGAGGCCGAGGCTGTTGGTGACGGAGAAGATTGTGACGGGGCAGCGCTGACGCAGCATCTCCACGCTGAAGGCCGTCTGCAGGAAGCAGGACCTGAGGGAGCTGGTGTAGAGAGACACTGACAGGACGAGGCAGATCCTGCGCTCCAACATCTGCTTCACCTCCTCCTCCGTCATCCGCCTGCAAGAAGAGCAGTCATCATACACTGTCAATCAATCAATGTTTATTTATATAGCCCAATATCACATTTGTCATAGTGGACTTCACAGTTTGTACAGAATATCAATACAACAATACGACACCCTCTTTCCTTATACCCTCACATCGTACAAGGAAACACTTTAACCCACAGTTAACGGGGAACAATGGAAGAAACCTCGAGGAGAGGTTACACTGGTGTTGCAAATATCATGTATAAAAGTCATAGTAAAGCTTCATTTAATGTGGCCCGCAAGAGCTTGCAAAGAATATAATTATACGGTTACATGCTGCTTTACAGAAGCACATTGTCCATAAACTACATGTCCCACAATGCATCTCATTTCCTGACATGCGCACTTATTTGCAATTATTTGCCCTAGACTTCTGTTTTCAGACGTAGTTAATTATGAAGTCATACCCTATCCGATAATAATCCAATCATGTAATCAAATATATTATTTTATATATATATATATGATATATAGTCTTACATTTACAACCAGCCCTTTCAGTGCAACCATAATGCTAATCTGGCCCGCGATGAAATTGAGTTTGACACTAACATTAAAGTACGTCCATAATATCCTTAAAAAGTTACAGTTGAGACCCACCGTGGTTTGTTCCCAGGACTGTAGTTGACGGTCAGTTTCTGGATCTTTTTGGCGGGGGGGGAACATGGACCGAAGGCAGGCTACAGTCAGAGGAGCCTTACCCTCGGCCCAGGAAGTAGTCTGATCCCAGCTGAAGGCAGACAGGTTCTCAGGGCTGAAGGGCTTCCTGAACGGCCCCTCCAGGTCGTTCACCATCTGTTTACGCTTAAATAAAATACATTTAAAATAGACCTATAAAGCAGGTGTCTCCTCTGTGTCCGGTGTAGTACTGCTATTCTGCATTGATTTGGGTCATTGGGTCTCATGAAATGGAACTTGAAATTATAGTTTCGCTGAATTTTCACAAGACTAATCCTATTAAAAGGTAAAACCATAAAACAAAAGTCCTCACAAGTCACATTTCTAGTACTTTTTTTTAATAAATCAGATTCATTTGAGTTTTTTTTCAGAATTCTGAGATTTAAGTCAGAATAAAAAAAAATTGCCTCTTTTTCACTGCCCTTTGTCTTATTCCCTCCCAAAATCGAATTTGGCCCGTAATCCTCTTCTGTCGAACGGTGATTTCTTGATGGTGAAACCCTGTTGTTTAAAGTAATTTAAGAACCTCATGTTCACAGTCCCTTTAACTTTACCCTGTTTTAATAAATACATTATATAATCTGGCCTCACCTCGTTAGAGATGATTTTCCCGCACACTTTGATGAGAGCCTCTCTGAAGCCGGTTTCCTGCAGCAGGCGGTTCAGAGCAGAGCTGAAGTTCCTCTTCCTCAGGAACCCACTCACCTGAGCACAGGTGGAACACGATTTAGATCCTTCACTTGAGTAAAAGTACTCATACCTATCAAGTGAAAGTACTGCATAGAGAATGGTACTGAAGTAGAAGTATTTCATTACACCTAGGAAAATGTACTTTAGGTATAAGGAGTAAAAGTACTAATTGCAGGGAAAAATGAAAAAGAATATTTCAATATTTGGAAATAAATCTTCTCATTTAAGAAGCTGTAGAATATATGTTAACAAAACAAATTACTTTTCTGCTAACCCACTCATTATTTTTAGTTACTTAGATATAATGTTGGATTCTATCTTTACCGAATAATCATATTTTTTAAGTTCTTCCTAATTATTGTTTGTCAAAATAGAAATGCATAAAAGTAAAAACATCTGTTATAACACAATACAGTAGAGTATAAAGTACAACATCGGCTCCCAAAAAATAGTAAAGTAGAAGTATTCGTGTTATAAAATAAATACTGGGGTAAAGCACAAGTACCTTAAATGTGTACTCAACTACAGTAGGCTACAGTAATTTCAAACATATTAAATGACAGAATGTTGCTCATTTTAATTTACTGACTATATGTAGGCTACTGCTGCTGGATATTAGCACCTATAATTACATGTAATCTTAATTATTTTTAATCAGTGTACCTGGGACACCGGCCCTCGGCGGAGGCGTCTGGTCGGCGGAGGTCTGCGGGATCCGGGCTCCTGGTCCTGGGTCGCATAGTCGTGCTCGTTCATCTGAGTTTTGAGTCTTTTCTTGAGCTTCTTCAGAGGCGGCGGTTCCCCCGGAATAGAGGAGGCAGGCCGGGTAGAAGGAGCCGCACAAGAGGGGGGGTTTGGGTCCACAAAAATACGCCTTTTACCGTTTTTCTTAGTTTTCTGGTACACCTGACGGACACAAGAGAAACATAGAAACGCCTCACGGGGGTTTAAACCCGGGAAGAGTTTCTCTGCGCTCTTTATATCGATTAATGTCAATAAAGACTTCCTTTTATACCCTTTGGCTTGTCTCTCTATGGGACTTTCGCAGTGACTGCACCGGAGCTCCATGCTAGCTATCGTTACTTTACACGGTACTTTAACGTTTAACGACCACTATCTTTGTCTAAGAGCAAAATTAGACAACACAAACCCGCCGGATTTAAATGGAAACGTATAAGTGACAGTTCAGGCGGATTTAGGTGGAAGTATAGTTATTGTAAAGTTATCAAACTAAACTTATTCAGGTGAAGTAAAGTTTGTGTAGAATCGAAGATGGCGCCGGCTCTACGCAGTGAGCTCAGTGCTGCCGCCGGCGGCCTGGAGAAGAACTACAACAATAGAGATTTCCTTTTTTTTAAGTCATACTTTTTATACGTTTTAAATTATTACATTTGTTCTGTGTTCAAGTATTTGTGTACGTTTTGAAAAACAATGTTTGCTTAGTTTGTCTCTCTATTACACCATGTTTTTTACGCAGATGGTGGCCTGCATTGTTAAAACTGAGCTCATGTAATCCAACTATTATTTTAATGTTTAATGTGACTCCAGTCATACCTGTAGTTTTATACAGATGATAATGTTTCAAAGTAATACATAGATGTTGGTGCATCACTGTTTATCATCATCACAAATTATTCCTTCAACTTCTCATGATACATATTTTATCTTTTAGGAAAGTTACCAGATGCAGTGAATTTCTGGCTTGGAGAAGCGAGCGCCGTAACGTCCAGTAAGACCTGAACACAACACCCCACTTTAGGTATAGCGTAACACACACATAAATATGAAAAAATATATATTAATGTCTGTATTTTGTATTCTCTTTTCAGTGCACAAAGATCACTATGAGAATCTGTACTGTGTGATTTCTGGAGAGAAAAACTTCATCTTGCTGCCGCCCACAGACCGACCCTTCATCCCCTATGGTAACCATAGTAACCCCCTCCAAGTATAGTAACCACTGTGTACAACCTACAGTAACCATAGTAACTGTGGTCTCTATCAGGGATGTACCAGCCGGCTGTTTACCATCAGCGAGACGACGGGGAGTTTGAGGTCGTCGACCAAAGCGACTCTGAGAAGGTGCGTTCAGGTGTCTGTAAATATCACGACTTTCTGTACTTCTTGCCCTATTTTTTTACTTGTATTTTTGAATTCTATTATATATGTTGCATTGTTGGAGGAGCAGAAGAACGTGGGTTTGAACCCGGGAGGAGTTTCTCTGCGCTCTTTAAATCGATTAATGTCAATAAAGACTTCCTTTTATACCTTTGGCTTGTCTCTCGATGGGACTTTCGCAGTGACTGCACCGGAGCTCCATGCCAGCTACCGTTACTTTACACGGTACTATAACGTTTAACGACCCCTATCTTTGTCTACGAGCAAAGTGAGAGAAGACAAACACACCGGGTTGAAGTGGAAACGTATAATACATATATTTTAAATCTTTAGGAGATTTTTTATATATATTTTGAAAGGACATAAAAAGCGTTTTTCCAACAGTAAAGATTTGTATATATATTATTTAATTGGGACCGACAGTTCAGGCGGGTTTTGGTGGAAGTATAGTTGTTGTAAAGTCAGTAAGCTTAACTTACTCTCAGGTCCCGTGGATCCCTCTGGACCCTCTGGACCCGGACTTGGACCGGTTCCCTCAGTACCGCCACGCTCAGCCGGTCCGCTGCAGCGTGAAGGCGGGAGAGATGCTGTTCCTGCCGTCCCTCTGGTTCCACCACGTTCAACAGTCCCACGGCTGCATCGCAGGTACGCACTGACCCTGAACGCACCACAGGTCTCTATAGCAGACCTGCATTCTTTCTATTAAGGTTCAAGGTTAGTTTATTTGTATCGTCACCTATTATGCAAAGTCCACTTCTTCGTGTCTCTTCTACATCAACATGTGTCCCTTCTTCTTCATGTCTCTTCTACATCAACATGTGTCCCCTCTTCTTCATGTCTCTTCTACATCAACATGTGTCCCCTCTTCTTCATGTCTCTTCTACATCAACACGTGTCCCCTCTTCTCCATGTCTCTTCTGCATCAACACGTGTCCCCTCTTCTCCATGTCTCTTCTACATCAACATGTGTCCCTTCTTCTTCATGTCTCTTCTACATCAACATGTGTCCCCTCTTCTCCATGTCTCTTCTACATCAACACGTGTCCCCTCTTCTTCATGTCTCTTCTACATCAACACGTGTCCCCTCTTCTTCATGTCTCTTCTACATCAACATGTGTCCCCTCTTCTCCATGTCTCTTCTACATCAACACGTGTCCCTTCTTCTTCATGTCTCTTCTACATCAACATGTGTCCCCTCTTCTCCATGTCTCTTCTACATCAACATGTGTCCCCTCTTCTTCATGTCTCTTCTACATCAACATGTGTCCCCTCTTCTTCATGTCTCTTCTACATCAACATGTGTCCCCTCTTCTTCATGTCTCTTCTACATCAACATGTGTCCCCTCTTCTTCATGTCTCTTCTACATCAACATGTGTCCCCTCTTCTTCATGTCTCTTCTACATCAACATGTGTCCCCTCTTCTTCATGTCTCTTCTACATCAACACGTGTCCCCTCTTCTCCATGTCTCTTCTGCATCAACACGTGTCCCCTCTTCTCCATGTCTCTTCTACATCAACATGTGTCCCTTCTTCTTCATGTCTCTTCTACATCAACATGTGTCCCCTCTTCTCCATGTCTCTTCTACATCAACACGTGTCCCCTCTTCTTCATGTCTCTTCTACATCAACACGTGTCCCCTCTTCTTCATGTCTCTTCTACATCAACATGTGTCCCCTCTTCTCCATGTCTCTTCTACATCAACACGTGTCCCTTCTTCTTCATGTCTCTTCTACATCAACATGTGTCCCCTCTTCTCCATGTCTCTTCTACATCAACATGTGTCCCCTCTTCTTCATGTCTCTTCTACATCAACATGTGTCCCCTCTTCTTCATGTCTCTTCTACATCAACATGTGTCCCCTCTTCTTCATGTCTCTTCTACATCAACATGTGTCCCCTCTTCTTCATGTCTCTTCTACATCAACATGTGTCCCCTCTTCTTCATGTCTCTTCTACATCAACATGTGTCCCCTCTTCTTCATGTCTCTTCTACATCAACATGTGTCCCCTCTTCTTCATGTCTCTTCTACATCTACATGTGTCCCCTCTTCTTCATGTCTCTTCTACATCAACATGTGTCCCCTCTTCTTCATGTCTCTTCTACATCAACATGTGTCCCCTCTTCTTCATGTCTCTTCTACATCAACATGTGTCCCCTCTTCTTCACGTCTCTTCTACATCAACATGTGTCCCCTCTTCTCCATGTCTCTTCTACATCAACATGTGTCCCCTCTTCTCCATGTCTCTTCTACATCAACATGTGTCCCCTCTTCTTCATGTCTCTTCTACATCAACATGTGTCCCCTCTTCTTCATGTCTCTTCTACATCAACATGTGTCCCCTCTTCTTCATGTCTCTTCTACATCAACATGTGTCCCCTCTTCTTCATGTCTCTTCTACATCAACATGTGTCCCCTCTTCTTCATGTCTCTTCTACATCAACATGTGTCCCCTCTTCTTCACGTCTCTTCTACATCAACATGTGTCCCCTCTTCTTCACGTCTCTTCTACATCAACATGTGTCCCCTCTTCTCCATGTCTCTTCTACATCATCATGTGTCCCCTCTTCTTCATGTCTCTTCTACATCAACATGTGTCCCCTCTTCTTCATGTCTCTTCCACATCAGCATGTGTCTTTGTGATGTCATAACGATGTGTTGTCTTGTGTAACCATTAGCCAATCAGCAACAAGGTACCCCCCCCCCTTATCACCTGAATCTCCTCTAGAGCTCCATTGAGTTCTTTGTAACCAGATGTCTCTCAGAGGGGCGTGGGGAGGGGCTCCTTGCTTTCATCTAAAGTAACAGACAGAGAATCAGCACTTTGGAAACAGGGCTGAAACAGAGGGGATTATGGGTAATGCTGCAATGATCCGTTTGGTGTTTCAGCCAATCAGAGACAGGCTCTGGATATATCTGAGACCTGGGATATATGGATGAAAAACAGTGCAATAGGAAACATTTAAAGTTTTATCGTATCACAATTCAAAGTGCTTCACATAGGCATTTAACATTTTCAAAAACAAAAAAGACAATTCATCAAACCGATAAAATAATGTATAATTAGTCAACAGGAGGTGACTGAACTTCAATATATCGATTCAACTTTATTTATACGGCCTATCATACATGTTACATGTTTCTTCAGTGTGGACAGCATACGACTCCCTCCGTTCTTCGACCCTCGCAGTAACAAGGAAAAACTCAAAGAGAACAATTAACGGTGAAAACATTGTTAATCAGGTGTATTGTTTGTTTCCTCTGCTGCAGTGAACTTCTGGTACGACATGGAGTACGACATCAAGTACAATTACTTCCAGCTGCTGGAGACGCTGTCGGGGGCAACGTGACGTCACCGCAGCTGCACGATGAAGCGCTGAAATAATGACCTGAAACAACTGTAAAATAATGTTCCGTTTAAAACTATGCAGAGGTGTTTGAGATTTAAAAATGTGAATGATATTAAAACTCAAAACATCAACTTCTTTGTTATTGTGGTATGTTCAAAAAAGAATCGACTAAATGTCCATAAATCCACTGAGAAACCATAAAAAAATGGAAATTCTTCATGTTTTAACGTTTCAAATTGTATTTTTTATCTGGTTTGAAGCCACATTTATTAAACTCCACCATTATTCAAACTTAGCAACATAAACATGACATAAAAGGTTTGACATAATGTAAACAAATGTAAAAAAATAGGGTCACTAGTCTAACCCTGAATCCATGGAAGCATTATACTTCATGTTGGTTTTCCCCCAAATGCATCTTGGGAACTGTAGTTCTAAACTTAGAGCATGCTCACCCACCTTATTGAAGTAAGACATAAGTGAAATTCAGTAGTTTGATTATTTTTCTTTGGGAAGATAGAAATAGTTGTTTGTATTTTAAAGGGGACCTATCATGCAAAATGCACTTTGTGATGTCTTCTCTACATCACCATGTGTCCCGGTGTGTCGGGGAACTCACGCAGCGTCAGGAAATAAACCCTCTCTCTTTTCCTCCGTACCCAAATCTCTAAAAACGGGGAACAACGGAGCTGATCCAGATTTGCGTCCGATATGACGTAACATCTGAAATGTGGACCCACGGGCCAATCAGAAAGCTGCTATCAGAAACAATGCCCGACTGTTTTGGATGTAATATGGTCGGTGTTTACATTAGCATCGCTAACACTCAGAGCTAACCTGTGCTGGAGAGCATGTGTGTGAAGAAGCAGGAAGTAGAAAGGAACTCACCTTGTGGTGTAACCGGCAAGAGAGAAAGCCTTTGAGCTCCAGACTGTTTCAGATCCTTGATGATCCATGATATGGAGTTTCATCACGGCAGCATTTAGTTTAGACGGGTAGCTGCCGGGTCCCGCATGAGCTCAGACCCCTCCTCTTTAAAGCTTTATCCCCAAATCAGCTCTTTAGAAAGCAGGAAGTGAAACAGAGGGATACGAGGCGTGGCTGGAATGATCTGTTTGGAGTTTGGAGCAAAACACTTCATAGACATGTTTCTTATATGTTTGTATATATCTGAGACCTCTGCTGTTGCCTAAAGATAGCACGATAGGTGACCTTCAACAAGCCTTTACAGAAGGAAGACTATTCTCCTCACGTGCGCTGAAATAAAAACACGATTCAAGATTTGAACCCAAACACAGACCAATGAGAAAGCACTTTATTAAAGCAAAACATCTTTAACAAAAACAGCCAGCAGACAGAAAACCAACATATCTTAAAAAAAACAAATCTCTGAAGGTCAAAGGCCGTTTGCTTTCTTTCTCCCCGATATTCTTTTTTGTATATATATACACATTTTTATATATAATCTCTACAGTCTCTAGTATTGCAGCGTCTCCGAGACTCAAGGCCACGTTTCCTCTTTTCCCTTCGACAATAATAATAACAACAACAACAACGTCCGTCCTGTTAAAGATGATTATCCCTCAGCCGCTGATTGGCGTTCATGAACAGACGTAATAAACTCTTTAGGATTTATGTACAAATGTAAACACAAGCAAGGTGCAGATAAATCTGTGGATTCCTCTTCGCTCCAAACGTGGCGCCCGCTGAAGCTCCGCCCCCTCACAGATGATGAATGCGTTTCTACTCATGTACACGTTAAATAATGTCCGGAAATTCTCCTCAAAATCACTTTAATTTAAAAAATGACGTCTTCAAATGTCTTGATTTGTCCAGAGATGATTTCAAACTGAGAAGAATCCTTTTAATGGAAAAACTGTTTTATAATCGTCAAATTGAAAAACTGATTGCATTGCTTTTTTGATTGATATCATATTAAACTGAGTATCTGACGAAACAAGACATATTCTGACTTCACTTACACTTTGGGAAATTGAGGATGGATATTTAACGTGACATTTTTAGATGAAACGAAACATAGCAATTCATATCCAATCAAACATAATGAACGACAGCAGCAGTTTGCGTGGATGGGTTCGTCGGGACATCACCGCCTCAGAACAGGACTTAACGGTGCTTTGATATGAACCCCAAGTGATATGATAGTGATATGAACTCATGATGATACGAGTCTTATTGACATATAGTGACGATGATTTTAGTATTAATCAGAAACGAGTTTTAGTTGAACTTGCTCTAAGTATCAGGTTTTAATCTCAGCAGCAGCGAAGGAGAAGAAGTCCTGAACGAGACCTCTCCTCACGTTAACGAGATAAACAATTATATCTAGCCTTAATGGATGCCGTGAGGAGGCGGAGGAGCAGCAGGGGGCGCCGCTCTGACCGCATGAAGCAACTCAGGTCGACGTGACCTCCAAACTCATGAAGGTTAAAGTTTGCTTACCTTTTAAAATAGTTCTTATTTATTTATTTTTAAACACTTCAATTGTTGCACACAGATATTTTTTTGAAGGAGAAGTCTGACCTGCTGTTGCATCATGGGAGCTGGAGTTTATGTCAGCATCAGTGACCTGTTTCTCACACACACACACACACACACACACACACACACTCAGTCTTTGTCGTCGTGGTGACGGCGGCTCCTGTAGATCGGCACGTTGATGCTGTGGAACGCCGGGACCCAGCGGTTGTCATGGAGACCCACGTTGCAGCCCAGCATGTCCCTGCGGGCGCCATGGCAACACATCCAGTACCCGGGCCCGTACGGCAGCGCCTGGCAGTACGGCTTGTGATGCCAGCGGCACAGCGACACGTCGCCGCGCACGTACCGTCTCTTGCACTGCTTGCAGGGGTCGTCACGGTAACGAGGGTCCGAAACCCAGAGCGAGTCGGCGGGCCGGACGCCGTAGTCCTCGATGATGAACCTGAAGTAGTTGCAGGAGCACTTGAGCGCGGTGAGGCTCTGCGTGGGCAGCAGACTGAAGATCTTCAGCAGGATGTGGTGCGGCAGAACGGCCAGAAAGGGCTGCGGCTCCAACAGCTGCTGCAGCCGCTGACGCATCAACAGGAAGTCCTGCGACGCAGAGGGGCGGCGCACCAGAGGAACCACGGCAACAGGCTCCTCCCCCTGATGCCTGTCAGCCTTCCTCCTCCTCCTCCTCTTCTCTGATTGGCTGCCAGAGTCACAGGGAGCAGGAGGGGGGCTGAGCTCCAGGTCAAAAGACATTCTGTGGCGGCGAGGGGTGCGGGGCTCTGAGGAAAGAGGGGGGCGGGACAAAAATAACAAACCGGGCTGAGGCTCCGCCCCCTCGGTGAGTGAGAGGGGAAGGGCTTCCGTCTGAGTGATAGTGACAGGGGTCAGTGTTTCTTCTACCACCTCACCTGAGGGGGGCGGAGCTGCTGGTGTTTCTGGGCAGTTGATTGGCTCGTTGTCATCACTCTGAGCTCCCAGCAGTGATGATGACGATGATGATGTCATCGCTGATGGAGATGACGGGCAGGGGCTCTGATCTGAGGCGGGGCTCTGGTCTGAGGCGGTGAGCAGCACTCTTCCCACCGCCCTCCTCAGGCTGTTGCTCCTCGACAGATCGCCCTCCGTCCTTCTCTTCAGACACTCCGACTCCAGCTTGGCCACCATGTCCGACACCCTGACGCTCTCTGGCTCCTCCCCCTTGACCTCGGACCCCTCAGGAGGCAGAGCTCTGGACAGCGTGATGGAGGTGGAGCTCCTCTGGAGGGTCAGCAGAGGTTTGGAGTCGGGCTGCTGCTCGCTGGCCAACTGCTCCAGGAACGCCACCATCTCCACGACCGACACCTTCTGTTCCTCGTCCTCCGGCGGCGCCTCGTTTGCACACGGCCCGCCGCCTGAATGCAGCGTCGACACCGCTCTCAGTGGAGATGGACTGAGGACGTGTTGCTGCGTCTCCTGGTCTCCGGGCTTCGCGTCCTGCTGGAGGTTCTGGTTGGTCCCCGACCTGCGGCGCCTCTTAGCGTTACAGTTCTCCTCCCAGCTCCCCTTCGCCTTCACCCCTCGCAACATTCCCGACGTCACCGCTGTGTTCGTGCAGACTTCAGGCGTCCGCTCCTGGTCCTCTGTGGCTGAGGTGCGTTCACTGCCTTCAGCGCCGTCCGTCTGCTCTTCGTCTGAAGCGAAGATGGCGATCTTTTCCCGGACGTGTCCAGGCTTGATGACGGTCCAGATGTCCAGCGGGGCGTCTGCTTCCTCCGTCGTGGTTTGGTAGAACCTGATCCCGTTGTTCTCGCATCCCGCCACGCTGCTGCTGCTGCTGCTGCTGCTGCTGCTGCTGCTGATGTTGTTGTTGTTGTTGGTGGTGGTGCAGCGCATGGTGTTGGTGGAGATGACGCTGAACGGGAGGCGGCTGCTGTTGTTGGCATTGTTGCGACTGCAGGTCCTCACCAGCGCCCCCTGCTGGTTCACAAACAGGCTGCTCCGCTGCGACGCATCCAAACGCAACTCTGAGCGCATGAGCTTCGGATACGCCTTCAGGTGCATGATGGTCCTGAAAGACGAGCAGGGGGAGGGCATCAGATGTTTAGATAAGACACCAATAAAACATGATTTGTGAAAGACATTCAAACAACACTTCACCGTCAACACCTCGAACGAAACATGAAGTGAACCAAACGGCACGCATTAAAAATAAACCGTGTCGGGCACTTGAATCCAAACAACTGAAGATATTTGAAAGTTATTACGATAATCATTGAAGTATCTCCGGACAAACAGACACTCAGAGAAGAAGATAAACAAAGTTAAAAACAGCTCGGCCCTTTCAAGGACACATGTCTCTCCGCGGCTGAAAACAAACACCTCTTAAAATCATGTGATCACACTTATCCCTCCGTCTCTCTCCTCCGTGTCGAGAGCGGATGCCTTATAAGCACAGGTTACTCAGAAGGATACCAACGGTGCGCTGCCACACGCCCGTTACACCGAGGTTGTTTTTGAGTAAAGCAGAAGGGCGAGTTCATCTTTGGTCGGAGCAGAAGTTGACCCTGACCTCCTGGGAGGATGCTTCAGGGCTCGGTGTCAGGGGCCGGCGACCTGTCGCTCAGAGAGACTTGGAGCAACCGCGAAGAGTGAAAAAGATCAGACGGGAATGAAAAGAGACCAAGAGAACTACAGACGGATGCAATAATGAAGACACAGAACGACTCCAAGGGACTCAACAATAAGGGGCAATGCAGCGACACGTGAAGCGTAAACAGCTGCATGAGGCGACAGATGGAAACTAGGGACAAAAAAAACACTAAAAATAACAAATAAAAAGGCTAAATTGACGACTAAGATAAACCCAACGACCACAAAGACACTTGACATGACTACAAACGAAACAAGCACCAGGAGACTCCACCTGGAACCGAGAAGGGAATGGCAGCCATAACAAGACCCAACACAACCACAAAGGATTCAAAACGATTCCAGAAGTGAAACAAAAATACCACAAAGAAACAGAAAAACATTAAATGGAAATGAAAACGACGTGGAGAAGTGGATACTTCATTCACGGCTGTCCTCCAGGGGGCGCTGTGTGAAACAGAGGTTTTGGAGGAAACGTTCTGCGGCATCTGCATATTTAAACGTACAGGTGTTCCCCTTTAAAGCGCCATGCTCAGAGAACTCTCGACAACTGTGGAAAAAGCTCTTAAATGAACCGAAAGTTTACTTCAGATTACTTCACCTGTTATGAGCTTTGATTGACAGGTGTCTCAGCGAATCACAGCCTCTGTTTCTGACACTTCCTTTCCTCTGAATGTTTTCTGTGTTCTCTCCCAACCACATGTACAGACATGCGCAGGATACACTTAGTTTAACCACACACACACACACACACACACACACACACACACACACACACACACACACAAGCTGCTCTCACTTTGGATGTGTTCCCACTAACACACCCAGTCTGAGCAAACCTGAATCTCTTCTGCCTCCTTAATATTGCCACAACTTATCGTACTACAAAACACAACGTATGATTTCCCCCCGCGTTAAGGACCTTCCACAACTGGGACTTCCAGACTTTTACATTTGATGCGAATATAACTATCACAACAACCAAACCGTGAGCTCGGTCCAAATTAAAATCCATATTGGTTCAGTTTGTTTTGTGTGGAAAAAATGTCCGGAGGTTTGAATATTTTTAAACCAATGACAGAAGGTTCTGGCAGTCTGTAGTCAGAAAGAGAAAAAGGAAAAACAACAACACAGCACATGGAGAGAGGAGGAGACTAAACATATATATATTATTTTAATCCTTTATCAAGTCCAACATGACATCTTTAAAGAGTCCTCTCCTATATCAGTAGTATGTAGTGTCTCTACTTTAAAGAGTCCTCTCCTGCTGATGTTCAGGTGTATATCAGTATGTAGTGTCTCTACTTTAAAGAGTCCTCTCCTGCTGATGTTCAGGTGTATATCACTATGTAGTGTCTCTACTTTAAAGAGTCCTCTCCTGCTGATGTTCAGGTGTATATCAGTATGTAGTGTCTCTACTTTAAAGAGTCCTCTCCTGCTGATGTTCAGGTGTATATCAGTATGTAGTGTCTCTACTTTAAAGAGTCCTCTCCTGCTGATGTTCAGGTGTATGTCAGTATGTAGTGTCTCTACTTTAAAGAGTCCTCTCCTGCTGATGTCCAGGTGTATATCAGTATGTAGTGTCTCTACTTTAAAGAGTCCTCTCCTGCTGATGTTCAGGTGTATATCAGTACGTAGTGTCTCTACTTTAAAGAGTCCTCTCCTGCTGATGTTCAGGTGTATATCAGTATGTAGTGTCTCTACTTTAAAGAGTCCTCTCCAGCTGATGTTCAGGTGTATATCAGTACGTAGTGTCTCTACTGGGACATGTCTTTACTGTTCTCATACTGCCTGTGCTGCAGCACCTCTTTTCACCCTCTGTCTGAAACCAGAGCCTACCAGAGTCTGCTCTGATTGGTTAGCTGGCTGGCTTTGTTCTGATTGGTCAACCGCTTAGAGATGTCCCGCCCCTTAGCCTATCACGTACATGTGTTGTGTGTTCACAATCGACACTTTAACATGCGAGATAAAGCAGATATCTCCTCTGACTTCATAACGATAGCTGTGTGTGACCTCTGACCTCTTTGTGTTTTATACAACAGAGTGCCTGGCTCTGATCAGCCTCTCTGACTTCAGGTTGTGTAATCCTAATTGTTTCCAGTTGCAGTGACGAGGGCTCGTCTGCAGCATCGTGCACGTTTTAAAACTCAATATCCTTCACATTTAAAAGTCGATGCTCTATTAAAACAGAAAAGTGACATTTACCTTTGATTTCTTTGCAAATCCTTTCTGGTTTCTCTTTATTCAAGTTATTGCCTTTAGGGTTTAATATAAAACACAGCCTTTCTTTCCTGGTTGTTAAATTCTTCTTACAAAAAGTGTTAAACGAGAGTCGTCCTGCTGCCGAGTGGGTTGGACTCTGGCTTTATTTGCATGTGTCATACTATGTTCCACGAGATGATATAATAACATGTAACAAAGTCTGTGAAGCATGTCGGGGCTGAATCCCGCAGCTGCAGCTTGGCGTTTGAAGGGGAGTTTCGAGGGGCTTCGTGGAGGATTGTGTAACAGCAATGAGTCACTTTTCATACCAAGCCTCGGTTACATCATTAGTGACGTTATCCTACCGACTACACACTCTGTGAGTTCCTCTCGCTGAGCTTTGGGTTCAACCCTGTTCTTTTGCTTCAAATAGCAACACAAATGATAGCAGGTGAGATGGGAACAGAATGAAACTCTGCCCGGTTCCCTCGGCCCCCACCGCGGAGAATAAACAGAAGGGCAACCATGACAACCATGCTTCTTCGCTGCTTTTGTGGAGGAAGTTACAGCGCCACGTAGAGGCTCCTGCATGTACTGCAGCTTCTCCAGCGGCTGGAGCTAAACGGAGCGGTCTCGTGTGGACAGACACTATCCGGATAACTATTGCGTGAGGACGAAAGCTTGTTTGCGATTGCGTTAATCCTATGCGTTTAGCCGTTTTCGTCCTCGTGTGGCCGCAGCCTAAAACAGACAGTGTGTTGAAAGATGGTCACCATTATTACAAGTGATCCCAGAACATTGATTGATTGATTGATTGATTGACTTTTAAAGCAAGAAAATCAAGTTGTGTAAGTTTACCTTCGGACTGCGTGCTGATTGGCTGATGGGGATGGTGGGGGTGTGGTCCTGTTTTGAGTGACAGCTCCTCCGATTCGTCAGTTTCACATTTCTCAGACGTTTGCTGTTTCCTCCCAGACAGGAAACAGAAACACACCGTGTCTCTTCTGGCTCCTCCCCCTCAAGACTGGAAACATAAATAAATACACAGACATTGGTTTAACAAATAGCGCTGCAACTTACATCTGGTTTTTAAACATTGAAAACGGTAAAAGCTGTCTCTCAAAGTTCACGAGACTTAAATGTCTTGTTTGTCAGTCCAAAGAAATGCAGTTTGTCATGACAACCAGAGAAAGGTAACATGTATGCAATACCAAGGAGCCCTCCTGCAACATCATAACATTACATTTCATTTAGCTAAAGCTACTTTCATTAAAAACAGTTTCTTGTTCACGCTGGAAAGCTAACAGGCACGAGTACACACTCAGCTGGAGACTATAACAACATGTGACTACATTTTCTACCATCCCTGGGACAACATTAGCCTCGAGCTCTGACGGTACTGCAGAAAATAAATACTGTGACGTTTTGGGAACGACTGAGCACGATGTTTCCGTTCCCTTGGACCACAACAACAACAACAGCAGCAGCAGCACATGGTCCAGCTGCTTCTAGAGAGTGACACCCAGCAGCTGCTGTGAGATCTGCTTACAGGGAGGCAGAGAGAGTGTGTGGGTGTGAGGGTGATAGAATGTGTGTGTGTGTCAGTCGGTGTGAACCAATCAGCTTCCAGAACGCTCTCCTCGTGTCTATATAAGGCCTCAGGTGGTCAATAGGCCAGCGCAGACACACTGTTCAGAACTTCAGACCATCACCTACTCATGACTCTGTGGGCGTGTTGCTACTGGTTACCAGATAATAGAGTTCACACACACTTTCCAGCACATTTGTATCCTCCTCAGTACTTCTCACTACACCGATAGCTCAACACATGCTATCGATAGCATGCAGTACAACCAGTAGCTTCTTACGCTTAGGAATTTAAAAACATATTACATTTCTTTTTGCAAACCCTCAAAGCACTTCTACATAAACACGTCATGATTCTCCCAACATGACGTTCACAGACACACACGATGCACACACACACACACCACACACACACACACACACACACACACACACACACACACACACACACACACACACACACACACACACACACACACACACACACACACACACACACACACACACACACACACACACACACACACACACACACACACACACACACACACACACACACACACACACACACACACACACACACACACACACACACACACACACACACACACACACACACACACACACACACACACACACACACACACACACACAGTTCAATATCTTGTCCACAATATACAATAAGTCTAAATCAACCCAGAACAGCAAGAATCCTGAAGCACCA
This sequence comes from Champsocephalus esox, assembly GCA_036324585.1. Lineage (NCBI taxonomy): Eukaryota > Metazoa > Chordata > Actinopteri > Perciformes > Channichthyidae > Champsocephalus > Champsocephalus esox. The sequence goes on from CM070494.1 coordinate 35,270,960, forward strand.
TCCTTCAGATCAAACCGACATGAGACGCCGCCAGTATTAAGTTAAGTATTTTTTCGGAGAGGTTTAAAAAGGGAATGTTTCATGTTGTTATTCAAGGACAGTTCAATACATTGTAAATTAGTCAGCTGTGCTATCTTGTTGCTCTTGGTAGTAAAAGCTTCTTAGGTTTATCTCCACATGACAAACGGCCAAGACAGATAACCCGTTATTTTGCAACCCTTTTCCCGAAACACACACACACCCTCACAGCGTTCTGGTGTTTTCCCAGCATGCCTTGTGGTTGAGGCAGTGGAGGGTGTGGTCGTCTGGCCGAACAGGCCGAGACAAGTATTCTGTATTCCTCACGAGAAAGCTGTAAAAAACGGTCACATGACTCAGACAGCTGATCCAGTTAAAACCAGAATCGTCCAAATCAGAGAGGTGGAGAAACACCAAATCTTACATTTCCCAAAATGCACCTGGATAGAAGTTTTGTATTAATCTGAGACTCCCCTAAACAGACACTTGCACTATGAAGGTTTCTCATTTCCCTAATTCCCCTCCTCGACTCCTATCCTCGAGTCTTAGTCTCGCCCACAGGAGATGCGAGCGGAGGAGTCGAGGAGAGGAACTGAGGAGAGAGGAGGGGAAGCAGCAGGCGTGAAAAGAGAAATGAGAACTCCTCTCCTCTGAGCGGTCATTTTAAAGAGACGTCCATTAATGATGACAGGAGGCACAGCCTCTGTCTGAGGGACAGAACTGTGTTCATTAGGGCTGCTCAATTAATCGTATTTTAATCGCAATTACGATTATGGCTTGCAAAGATTACGAAAACAACGTAATCGAAATATAACGATTATTTTTTTATTAGTATTATAAAAAAATAAAAAATTAATTATTAGTTTTTCAGTTGAGTTATACTTAAAGTTCAGGGTAATCAACTGATCAAAATAAAATTCTCCAATAAATTGATGTTTTCAAAGTAAATGGATAATCGTTTTTAATAATCGTGATATCAATTATTGA
>CM070494.1:35274464-35306964 GCA_036324585.1 Champsocephalus esox
AAAGCATTATACTGATGTTACACTATTATACTGCACTATTCTCTGTGATTGACATTGCACTATTTCTCTATGTTTTATTCTCCGTGTTTTTATTTTTAATTATTTGATCCCACTTTATGCTTTGCTCTTGCTGCTTGTTTTACACTGATTGTATGTCTTATTTTGTACTGATGTAAAGCACTTTGAACTGCAATCCCCTGTATGAAAGGTGCTATACAAATAAAGTTATTATTATTATTATATTTATAGCCTATCCTAGCGCTTTTCTACAACTCAAAGACACTTGCACGCTTACACATGTCCTGCAATACACATGCTGGCAGCTGCCCAGCTACCCACTGTTTGTAAAAGTTAATAAATAGTATAAATAGCATTTCAAAAATGTACTTTCTATACCCTGCTTCATAAACAATACTGACATCCCTGTGCTGCTCCGAGTCTGGGGGTCCGGGGATGTGAGGACGCGAGGACAGACAGGGAGGCTGCTTCACTTCATAAAGGAAATGGTGGTCAATATTAACAACACAGGAGCTAAAACACTTAATAACCTTCATTACGTGTTAGAGAAAGAACATAAGAAAGTTTGACAAAGATGAGGCTGTTAAACGGGCTGCGGAACCGCTGTGTGTAGAAAGGGAGAGACGCTGAGCTGCACCGCGCAGCGATCAGCTGATACGGATCATAGAGAGAGCTGCAGTCCGCGGGGCTCAGCCTCGCCTCCTGTCCTCACAACTCTTATTAATCCCGGGACCGGACAATTGTTATTTGTTCCTACTCGGAACCGAGTTTTGCTTCCCAACCCTGCCACTGTGCTACACTTCCGGCCCCGCTCCCGTCTAACTGTACAGAAAGCGGCGAGATGCATTTCCTTATGAATCGACAAGCAGAACCGAAACTAACATTTCTAAACGAACAATGGCGGACACGGACAATTTGCGAATGAGTTCTGCCTTTTGTGAACTGAATATATCAATAATTTGTCAATACATAGGGGCGAAAAACGTCACTTGTCCGCCGGACAAGTCAATTGAAAGATCTACTTGTCCGATATTGTAAATAACACGTCCCGGACGGTGGGACGTGTACTTTTTCGCACACTGGAGAGAGACTCAATCTTCGAGAGACTGGCTGAAAAGTTGTACGCACATTTCCAGTGGTAGTCAAGCTTGAAATACTTTAACATAACTTTTACCTGTTTTTTATTTTTTAAAACTTAAATGGAAATGATCACTCCCTAAACACAAAAGAGAGGCAGTGTTCCAGCTAGAAGAGGAATGCAGTATGTTCACAATAGAAAGCGTCTCCCTCTCACTGGATACAAAATACTCCTTGAGAGCAGGTGTTTCCCCGAATGGCTCCTCAAAGGCTTTCGGGGAAACATGGAGCCAGTATCTTTCTGACTGTAAGAGAGACGTTTCCCAGTCCCTCGTGATGCTGGAGGTTTGTCAACACAAGGCGTGGAGGAAGTGCTGCTGGTGCCTTTTATCGTTTGTTGACATTGTTTTTTACCGACTGCCTGCCTTATATATTTCTTAGCTGAACAATGAAACATAATTTGTGAAATGGCATGATGGACTGGGTCAATATCCGAATTACAGTATTAGCGAAACATTCGGTGAAAGGCAGAATATGTACAAATGTCTGAATTAAGTATCGTGGTGCTGCGGAGAAGTTAAGGCCTAGAAACGGTATTCTTAAGACTTAATCAAAATGTCTTGTTTGGGATAGATCCTCACCAGAGGCGCCATTCATTTGAGTTGCTCTGGTGTTCAACAATGTTTCAGTTAGCTTGAAGGCTAGCATGTAGCATTCGGATAAACAAACAACCAGCCACCAACAAAACTACAAACTATCCAGGAAACAGAAAACAACTTTTAACAAACTGTAACACTCAGAATGTGACAAACAAACAACCAGCCTGAATACAAACAAACAAACAACCAGCCTGAAAACAAACAAACAACCAGCCTGAAAACAAACAAACAAACAACCAGCCTGAAAACTAGCAAATGGTGACACACAGCCTGTAACAGACAACTAGACTGCCTGCAAAAAGACAAGTGTAACACAGAGCCTGTAACACACACAGTGACACTATAACAACCAGCCCGTAACAGACTGACTGTCACAAACAACCAGCCCGTAACAGACTGACTGCCACAAACAACCAACCTGTAACAGACTGACTGCCACAAACAACTAGCCTGTAACAGACTGACTGCCACAAACAACCAGCCTGTAACAGACTGACTGCCACAACAACCAGCCTGTAACAGACTCACTGCCACAACCAGCCTGTAACAGACTGACTGCCACAAACAACCAGCCTGTAACAGACTGACTGCCACAAACAACCAGCCTGTAACAGACTCACTGCCACAAACAACCAGCCTGTAACAGACTGACTGCCACAAACAACCAGCCTGTAACAGACTCACTGCACACAACCAGCCCTGTAACAGACTGACTGCCACAAACAACCAGCCTGTAACAGACTGACTGCCACAAACAATATTATAAGGAATCATTCTGTAAACTTTCATTGTTATGCGGATGATACTCAACTATATTTATCAATTAAGCCTGATGAAATTAATCATCTAAATAAAATTCAAGACTGCCTTAAGGACTTAAAAACGTGGATGACCTTACACTTTTTGATGTTAAACACGACCAAAACTGAAGTTATTGTACTTGGCCCGAAGAATCTACGAAACAAATTATCTAAAGATATATTAACTATGGATGGCATTAATTTGGCCTCCAGTGAGACTGTAAGGAATCTTGGTGTTATATTTGATCAGGATTTATCCTTTAACGCCCACATAAAATCAATTTCAAGGACCGCCTACTTCCATCTACGTAACATTGCAAAAATCAGGCATATCTTGCCTCAAAACGATGCAGAGAAACTAGTCCATGCATTTGTTACTTCTAGGCTGGATTATTGTAACTCTTTACTATCAGGGAGTACCAAGAAGTCAATCAAGTCGCTTCAGCTGATTCAAAATGCTGCGGCTCGTGTACTAACCAGAGTTAGGAAAAGGGACCACATTACTCCTGTTCTGGCTGCCTTACACTGGCTCCCTATAGAACACAGGATAGAATTTAAAATTCTTCTTCTCGCCTACAAAGCCCTTAATGGGCAGGCGCCATCTTACCTTAAAGAACTCATTATACCCTACTGTCCTACTAGGGCATTGCGTTCCAAGAATGCAGGGTTGTTGGTTGTTCCCAGAGTCTCTAAAAGTACAATGGGAGCCAGAGCCTTTTCTTATCAAGCTCCACATTTGTGGAATCAGCTTCCAGTTTGTGTTCGGGCGGCAGACACCCTATCCGTTTTTAAGAGTGCGCTTAAGACCTTCCTTTTTGATAAAGCTTATAGTTAGGGCTGATTAGATTCAGCCCCTAGTTTTGCTGATATAGGCTTAGTTTGTCGGGGGACATCTTACTTCTTCCTTCTCTCTGTCTGTACCTGTGTACTCTCATGTTCCGATTAACCCAGCTTCCCCAAATGTCTTTCTTTTTGGGGTCTATATATGCTGGGATCCGGAGTCATGGATGATCCTGCGGTCCTGTGTCCTGGATCGCGAGCGCTGGATCTTGAGTCGTGGCTGTGGTCCTGGATCATAGGTCCTGGATGGATATCCTCGTGGATTCATCTTCCTATTATACACACATGCATTTCCAAACATTTGGACTACCTATGTTGCAAATGTATTATCTTTTCAATTTACACACGGCATCTATTGCACGTCTGTCCGTCCTGGGAGAGGGATCCCTCCTCTGTTGCTCTCCCTGAGGTTTCTCCCATTTTTCCCTTTAAATCGGGTTTTCTTTGGAAGTTTTTCCTTGTACGATGTGAGGGTCTAAGGACAGAGGGTCTAAGGACAGAGGGTCCGAGGACAGAGGGTCTAAGGACAGAGGGTGTCGTATTGTCATACTGATATTCTGTACACACTGTGAAGACCACTGAGACAAATGTAACATTTGTGATATTGGGCTATATAAATAAACATTGATTGATTGATTGAAACAACCAGCCCGTAACAGACTGACTGCCACAAACAACCAGCCCGTAACAGACTGACTGCCACAAACAACCAGCCTGTAACAGACTGACTGCCACAAACAACCAGCCTGTAACAGACTGACTGTCACAAACAACCAGCCTGTAACAGACTGACTGTCACAACCAGCCTGTAACAGACTGACTGCCACAAACAACCAGCCCGTAACAGACTGACTGCCACAACCAGCCTGTAACAGACTGACTGCCACAAACAACCAGCCCGTAACAGACTGACTGCCACAAACAACCAGCCCGTAACAGACTGACTGTCACAAACAACCAGCCCGTAACAGACTGACTGCCACAACCAGCCCGTAACAGACTGACTGCCACAACCAGCCCGTAACAGACTGACTGCCACAACCAGCCTGTAACAGACTAACTGCCACAAACAACCAGCCTGTAACAGACTGACTGCAACAACCAGCCTGTAACAGACTGACTGCAACAACCAGCCTGTAACAGACTGACTGCCACAAACAACCAGCCTGTAACAGACTGACTGCCACAAACAACCAGCCTGTAACAGACTGACTGCCACAAACAACCAGCCTGTAACAGACTGACTGCCACAAACAACCAGCCTGTAACAGACTGACTGCCACAAACAACCAGCCTGTAACAGACTGACTGCCACAAACAACCAGCCTGTAACAGACTGACTGCCACAAACAACCAGCCTGTAACAGACTGACTGCCACAACCAGCCTGTAACAGACTGACTGCCACAAACAGCCTGTAACAGACTGACTGCCACAAACAACCAGCCTGTAACAGACTGACTGTCACAAACAACCAGCCTGTAACAGACTGACTGCCACAAACAACCAGCCTGTAACAGACTGACTGCCACAAACAACCAGCCTGTAACAGACTGACTGCCACAAACAACCAGCCTGTAACAGACTGACTGCAACAACCAGCCTGTAACAGACTGACTGCCACAACCAGCCTGTAACAGACTGACTGCAACAACCAGCCTGTAACAGACTGACTGTCACAACCAGCCTGTAACAGACTGACTGCCACAACCAGCCCGTAACAGACTGACTGCCACAAACAACCAGCCCGTAACAGACTGACTGCCACAAACAACCAGCCCGTAACAGACTGACTGCCACAAACAACCAGCCCGTAACAGACTGACTGCCACAAACAACCAGCCCGTAACAGACTGGCTGCCACAAACAACCAGCCCGTAACAGACTGACTGCCACAAACAACCAGCCCGTAACAGACTGACTGTCACAAACAACCAGCCCGTAACAGACTGACTGTCACAAACAACCAGCCCGTAACAGACTGACTGTCACAAACAACCAGCCCGTAACAGACTGACTGCCACAAACACCAGCCTGTAACAGACTGACTGCCACAAACAACCAGCCTGTAACAGACTGACTGCCACAACCAGCCTGTAACAGACTGACTGCCACAACCAGCCTGTAACAGACTGACTGCCACAACCAGCCTGTAACAGACTGACTGCCACAACAACCAGCCTGTAACAGACTGACTGCCACAACCAGCCTGTAACAGACTGACTGCCACAAACCAGCCTGTAACAGACTGACTGCCACAAACAACCAGCCTGTAACAGACTGACTGCCACAAACAACCAGCCTGTAACAGACTGACTGCCACAACCAGCCTGTAACAGACTGACTGCCACAAACAACCAGCCTGTAACAGACTGACTGCCACAACCAGCCTGTAACAGACTGACTGCCACAAACAACCAGCCTGTAACAGACTGACTGCCACAAACAACCAGCCTGTAACAGACTGACTGCCACAACCAGCCTGTAACAGACTGACTGTCACAAACAACCAGCCTGTAACAGACTGACTGTCACAAACAACCAGCCTGTAACAGACTGACTGCCACAACCAGCCTGTAACAGACTGACTGCCACAACCAGCCTGTAACAGACTGACTGCCACAACCAGCCTGTAACAGACTGACTGCCACAACCAGCCTGTAACAGACTGACTGCCACAACCAGCCTGTAACAGACTGACTGCACACAACCAGCCTGTAACAGACTGACTGTCACACAACCAGCCCTGTAACAGACTGACTGCCAAACAACCAGCCTGTAACAGACTGACTGCCACAACCAGCCTGTAACAGACTGACTGCCACAACCAGCCTGTAACAGACTGACTGCCACAACCAGCCTGTAACAGACTGACTGCCACAACCAGCCTGTAACAGACTGACTGCCACAACCAGCCTGTAACAGACTGACTGCCACAACCAGCCTGTAACAGACTGACTGCCACACAACCAGCCTGTAACAGACTGACTGCCACAAACAACCAGCCTGTAACAGACTGACTGCCAAACAACCAGCCTGTAACAGACTGACTGCAACAACCAGCCTGTAACAGACTGACTGCACACAACCAGCCTGTAACAGACTGACTGCCACAACCAGCCTGTAACAGACTGACTGCCACAACACCAGCCTGTAACAGACTGACTGCACAACAACCAGCCTGTAACAGACTGACTGCCACAACCAGCCTGTAACAGACTGACTGCCACAAACAACCAGCCTGTAACAGACTGACTGCCACAAACAACCAGCCTGTAACAGACTGACTGCACAAACAACCAGCCTGTAACAGACTGACTGCCACAAACAACCAGCCTGTAACAGACTGACTGCCACAAACAACCAGCCTGTAACAGACTGACTGCCACAAACAACCAGCCTGTAACAGACTGACTGCCACAAACAACCAGCCTGTAACAGACTGACTGCCACAAACAACCAGCCTGTAACAGACTGACTGCCACAACCAGCCTGTAACAGACTGACTGCACAAACAACCAGCCTGTAACAGACTGACTGCCAAACAACCAGCCTGTAACAGACTGACTGCCACAACCAGCCTGTAACAGACTGACTGCACACAACCAGCCTGTAACAGACTGACTGCACAAACAACCAGCCTGTAACAGACTGACTGCCACAAACAACCAGCCTGTAACAGACTGACTGCAACAACCAGCCTGTAACAGACTGACTGCACACAACCAGCCTGTAACAGACTGACTGCAACAACCAGCCTGTAACAGACTGACTGCCACAAACAACCAGCCTGTAACAGACTGACTGCCACAACCAGCCTGTAACAGACTGACTGCCAAACAACCAGCCTGTAACAGACTGACTGCCAAACAACCAGCCTGTAACAGACTGACTGCAACAACCAGCCTGTAACAGACTGACTGCCACAACCAGCCTGTAACAGACTGACTGCCACAACCAGCCTGTAACAGACTGACTGCCACAACCAGCCTGTAACAGACTGACTGCCACAAACAGCCTGTAACAGACTGACTGCCACAACCAGCCTGTAACAGACTGACTGCCACAAACAGCCTGTAACAGACTGACTGCCACAACCAGCCTGTAACAGACTGACTGCCACAAACAACCAGCCTGTAACAGACTGACTGCCACAACCAGCCTGTAACAGACTGACTGCCACAAACAGATTGTAACAAACAGAAATCTGTCTCAACACACAGAAAACCAGCCTGTCACAGCCAACCTGTACAAACAGTCAGCAAGAATCACACAAGCACAGCCTGTGAGACACAACAGACAACCCAGCAGCCAGCCTGTAACCAGAGCTTGACTTCCGAGACAAGTCGACAAACTTTGCTAGCCACAGCGCTAACTAGCATGCTACTAGCCGTTGCCGTCTGAAACCATGACACACCTGGCTAACTAGCTAGCCTCTGCGGCTAACTAACTTATAAGTGCGAACAAGGTAAAAAAAACGCATAGTCATTAAATAAAAAATGATTTTACAGTAAACGTGAGTGTGTTGATGCTGTTAGCTTTAGCACCAGAAGCTAACAGCCAGAGAAGAGGCCGAGGGTCAGACTAACCTGGAGGAGGAAATGTCTCGGTGAAAACCTGCTGGCAGCGACGGGAACTGATTATCTCCTCTTTCCCCAGTCCGACTCGTTAATGTCAAACACCACGTCTTTCGGTGTCCTAAGTTAGCTGTTGACAATTAGATTAGTACACGTCAAATCACGGTTTAAAACGAAGCAGCCGAACCTGTCTGCTGCTCTGAGCTAACTAACTACTGACGTGACGTGACGTCCAGCTGGAGCCATGCGTCATGACGTAGGACGCTTGGCAAAGATCGTCTCCGTATAGATACTTCATCCAGAAGATTTAGCATTTTAAATGTATCAGAGTTACTTTATTTGTTCGGCAACGGGGAAATGCAGAGGTGGGAGAAGAACTCAGATAATATACTTGAGTAAAAGTAGAACTACTATGATTTTGTACTTTTAAAAGTCCTTCAATCAAAATGTTACTCAAATACGTTTAATGCTAAAGTATCAGCATCAAAATATAGTGAAAGTAGCGACAGTGAAAGTAGTCATTGTGCAGATTGGTCAATTTCAGAATAATATATATGATATGTTTTATAATGATTGATCATGAAAGTGTTCTCAAAGCTGGTAAAGGTGCAGCTAGTTTGAAGTACTTTGTAGACTGCAGGGTAGCTTGTGGATTTACTCCAGGTGGAATTAAGTCTGATCCAACACTTGATTAGATTTCACATCATTCATCCACATCTGTAAAGTAACTAAAGGTATTAAATACATGTAGTGGAGGAAAAGTACACCATTTAAGAGAGATTATTAAGAGTATTCATTTTAAGAGTTCTGGCATAATGTATAACAACGGAATGTACAGAATAATATTTGTCTTTGTTCTACTTTTTTACACCTTGGTATTAATTTTGTTGTCTGCATTTTGTTTGTTTTTAACTCCTTTGTGTTGCAAGTGGTGCAATGACGTTTGGGGGAAGAAAATACATAACAAATAAACAACAACATTCAACAACACAACAAAATGGACTTAATTTGCATGATTAAGTCCATGCATGGTCATAAATCTCAAACTCTTAATGTACAACATTTCTCAAACAGGTAGAAACGTTTTCTTTATTTGTGTCTAATATAATAATTAATAACATATTTTACAAAATAAAAGTTGAACGAAGCTTATTGACCCAGCATGTATTTCTACAGGTTTGTGACATGATAAGGTTGTTTTGGTTCACAGCAAAAGAGAGGAGGAAGACCTCTTCCTGATTAATAATAGATCTTTGAATCGGGTTGAATTTCATCAACAGCAACACAACCTGCTGCAGGTTTCCATTATAAAAAATACATCAGACACGACCTGCAGAACCGGAAAAAACGGGATCATTAGGGGTCAAAGGGCAAGACCAGGACACATTTTTTTGATCAGTCTGACTGAAATGATGCGGATCCAATAAAGTATTGTTCTTCTTCCCTTCTCCACCTCTTCTGTTCCTCCTCTTCCTCGGAACACAGTTAATAGGAACCTGGACACTTGCAGCAATATGTGTTTCAGTGTCGCCCTCTGGTGGCAGTTTGACCCTCCATCATAATTCATAACTATTCTCCACCCATTGTGTTTCCAGCTGCTGGGTGAGTACAGCTGCACACACGGAAAGATGATACAAAAAGGCCACTACACGATTTCAAAGAGATTTCAAACTATCAAAAAGAGACACAAGTAACCAAAAGAGCTTTAAAACCACCACAAAAACCCAAACTAACCATCACACCTCAGAAATATACCATAAAGACTAGAGCCACAAATGACCACAAAGAGACAGAGATCACCACACAGATTCAAAAATACCATGGAGAAAAAATAACAACTGTAAAGACACAATAGGACAATACAACACCACAAAAAAGCAAAACAAACGGCCTACTGTGTGTCTTTCTCTCATGTAGCACATATCGTGGGGCAACATATGTGAGTTAACTGTTTAGTTTAAAAGCCACAGATTCCAATCTGACATTCTCATTACGCAACACACCTGAATGCACCACCCATTTGTCGGCTTTCTACGTGCATTGTAGTCTAGCAGGAAGGGCCCCCAGATTTCGAGATACCCCTACCCGAGGTAGAACAAAACACAACAATGATTTTTCTTATCTTTAGGGTCTCCCATTAATGAAATTGTTGTCAACATTTATTTTGGGGGAAAAAAATATTGTTTACGACCCCAATCCCTGAAAAAGAGCCGAATTAGACCAGGCCGGATGTGGCTTGAGAATGAGCACTCGTTTCCTCTTCAGATTTGCTGAGGTATGAACCAGGTGGCTGGTTTTAACAAGGAAGAACAATGTGTCAATATCTTTGGATGTACATTGACGTTCATGCCTTTTAAGGGTGGCTGTGGCTCAGTTGATAGAGTACTGGACTTCAAATCAAGGGGGTACCAAGTTCGAGTCCCACTGCAGTCAGCATGTCGTTGTGTCCCTGGGCAAGGCACTTCACCCCAAATTGCTCCAGTGGGGATTGTCCACAGTACTGAATGTATGTAAGTCGCTTTGGATAAAAGCGTCTAACAAATGACATGTAATAATTAAGTAAATAAAGGGTCCAACAACTTTGATAAATCAGTTTATTATTGTAACCGAACCAGGATCATCACTGAGTGTTCTTCTGTGACTTGGGCACTACGATGTTATAACACACATATAAAACACAGAAATTCTATTTTAAATGCCTCTAAAGATTGTTTATTTAGAATAAAAGATGCATTTTAATGTAGGTTTACTGTAGCAAATCCTGTTCAGAGAAGACTCACCATCAAAGTCTGACCCTTTTTGTAGTACTGATGGTGTCAGCAGGGGTCAGGGTGACGGATAAACAGACACAAACGCCAACAAATGTATGTTGAACACTTGATTTATATTGTCAATACTAATGTATAGTGTTATACAGGAATACAAACTAATACAAGAAACATTGAGAACCTTCTGTGAGAACCTTCTGGTTATTGGTACATTTGACCAATAACCATCAACATGTATATTTAAGATTTATTTTGGATTAACTGACAAGCTTCTGTAGATCTACTGAGGACCCCCAGTATAGCTCTGGTGGGTCCCCAGTATAGCTCTGGTGGGTCCCCAGTAGATCTCTTGATCCGAGTTATCTGCTTCATGGCATGGTCTCCACGTTGACCTTGGATAGGGTGATGTCGCAGTAGATGTTGAGCTCATTGATGGATCTGAGGTCGCTGACCCGGTGATGATAAGTCAGGACATGAGAGTTGTTGACGGCGACCTTAAACTCTTTGTTGGTGCACATGATCTTCATCTGCAAAGGAAAATCCACAAAATCATCATCAACCTGCTTTTTCACAGATAAACCCTTAAACCCCACTTTACTGTGTATTTGGTCGTTGTATTTTGTACTCGGAGCTCTAATACTAAACGTCAGTACCTAAAAGGAAGGCGTTTTTGGCCAATCTGGTAATAGTTAATGGCTGAAATGTACATTGCTACCTCCTCTTCCTGGAAGAAGTACTCCCATTGGCGACTGTTTATCAGCCTATCAAAATAGAAAATCTCGAGGCTTGAAAACAACATTGTTTCTGACCCCAACCATGTCCTTAACATCCAATAGGAATTGTTGCCGTCAAATCTGAAATACAGGGTAGCATGATTTTAAATGTAAAGTAAATCCCAGTTCAAATGAACATTAAAAAGTATTGAAAATCTGGTACTCAGTGATTGTAATGTTATGTTAAATGTCTGTTTTCTTGTTTTATCCATTTGTCCTTGTTGATATTGCAAATGGAGCTGCTGTTATGAAAGAAAAGTTTCTAACTTATTGTAACTATTGTAGTTGCAAGTAGCGATCTACTCCCAAACATATCCCGGCAGCCGTAACCACACAAGTTTCATGAGGCGAAAAAACGGTCGTACCCAACATTTGTGAACGCTATTTAAAACAAGTACTACAAATGTTGTTAGTATAAATGAAATATTGGACCTCGAATGGTTTCCCTTGTTGGAAGGGGAAGTTCTGCAGATCTCTTTCCTCTTTCCCCCAAGTCTTGTTGATAAAGCTGTTTCTGACGATCGACTTCTTGCCGTACTCATTGAAGCGAGGGTTGAAGTGGAAGGCCAGATCGGTGGGTGTTTTTAAATCAACTGCGAACCTGGAAAACAACAGAGACCATCAACTCAAACATTTTTAAACGTATTACAGTGTCATACAGTGAAGTCATGTGTCCATCCATTCGTTGTTCATGTTAAAGAGTTGATACTGACTTATCAGCATTTGAGTTGATGGTTCCAGCGATGGTGATGAGCATTTTGTCATAAACTCCACCGGGCAGAGCCATGCTGTACGGAACCGCCTGTAAACAGGAAACAGATTTAATTTGCATGAACAATGGATTATCCATCCATCAACTATTCAGTCATCCAACAATCCCCACAAATTCATCAATAACAATCCATGGGTTCATTGATTTATTGATTCAACCATCCATCATTTATTCCTCCGACAATCCATCAAAATTAATCTGATAACCATCCATTATCCTTTCACCCATCCAACAACAGTCCATCTATCCATCCTATCCTGTCTGTCCATCAGTTCACCAAACCATCCAAAAATCCCTTCAATTTATCCATCCAACAAACCCTCCAATGTACCCATCCATCCTAGTCCATCCATTCATCCAAGTAATCGGTAAACGATTCGTCCATCCAAAATCCCCCCCAATTATCCATCTATCCATCAATACTTCATCCAACTGTCCATGTACTGTATCCATCAAACATTCAGTAAAATGCATCCATCCATTCAACAATCTCTCCAATTTACGCATCCATCAATTTTATATCCAGCCAACCATCCAACAACAACCCACCCAAATATTCGGACATCAATCCATCCGTCCAATCATCTCCCCAGTTATCCATCCTTCATCTATACGTCCATTCATCCATCAAACAACGATCCATTGAACAACAATCCACCCAATCATTTGACAATCATCCATCAATAAAAAAAATCCTTCCAATTCATCCATCCATTGTTCATCCATCCATCTATCCAATAATCCCTCTAATTTAGCCATCCATCCATCTATCCCTCCAATTCATCCATCTATCCCTCCAATTTACCCATCCATCCATCTATCCCTCCAATTTACCCATCCATCCATTTCCATCCAGCCAACCATCCAACAACAACAATCCATCCAAATATCTGTATCCATCGGATATCCATCCATCCACCAAAGTAATCGGTAATCGATCCGTCCGTCCAATAATCCCCCCAGTTATCAATCCAATCCTTCATCAATACGTCCATTCATCCATCAAACACCGATCCATCGAACAACAATCCACCAAATCAAAAATTCCTTTCAATTCATCCATCCATCCACTCCCCACAATTGTTCCATAATTAATCTCTTGTTCTGTCTCACCAGACTCTGTTGGGGGACATAGCCTGGTCTATGTCCAGGTCCAGGTCCAGGAGACGGCCAGCCAGGTTGGCTTCCAGGTTGGGGTCCAGGCCAGGCACCTCCACCCCCAGGTTGACCTCCAGGTTGGGGTCCAGGCCAGGCACCTCCACCCCCAGGTTGACCTCCAGGTTGGGGTCCAGGCCAGGCACCTCCACCCCCAGGTTGACCTCCAGGTTGGGGTCCAGGCCAGGCACCTCCACCCCCAGGTTGACCTCCAGGTTGGGGTCCAGGCCAGGCACCTCCACCTGCAGCGGGAGCGGGACCTGCAGGCCAGGCACCTCCACCTGCAGCTGGTGCGGGACCTCCAGGCCAGGCACCTCCACCTGCAGCTGGTGCGGGACCTCCAGGCCAGGCACCTCCGGCTCCTCCTCCACCCGCAGCTGCAGGCCAGATGGGGTTGGGAGTAAGTTGACTTGAATGTGGTTTACACTGTTTTTAATTGCCGATTTCTCTGTTTTTATTAATCTGTTCTGTTGGATTTGATATTTGGATTTTGGCAACTCCTGGTGGTCGGATTAAAACTATTTATTACACGGCTAAATCGTATACTTCCGCTTCCGATTGGTCACTTCAGATCATATGACACGTTGTTAATACCGTAGTACAGACCGCTGTCAAGGACTATATTGACCGTTGCTAAGGAGGATCAAGACAGATAAAGGAAAAGAGGTTAAGGCAGACAGGAAGTAAACACTAACAGGAACACGGTAAGGGCTCTGCAGAGGTTAAGGACGTTTTAGTGGATCAGAAACTGTAAACAGATTTGGACAGTGCTGCCGTAAAGTTGTTGTTGTCGCGGTTCCAGCCATCGGTGTGCAGTGGAACAGAGTTTTTATTTTCTTAGCTGAAGAAATACGATGATTTTTAACTCAATAACATCATTACAATTAATATTGGAGTCGAGCCGATAGTTTGTTTAGTATTTGACCGTGTAATAAGCGGGATAATGTGCAGCGACTTGGTCATTATTTTTTACATCCATCTGAACTAGAGACAGGGGTAATATTCTGGGGGAAAACTCCAGGATTAAAGTTGTAGGCGTACAAGAACAAAATTAGAACTTCTCAAGATTCTAGGTTTAAATGTTCAGTGAAATATTGTGTTTTCTGTAAAGGAATCATCAATCATATTAGACTTAGACATACTTTACAGTATTGTCATTTCAACAAGACACAAAGTGTACTATTAAAACGAAATGTTGTTGTACTGGCTTACAGGAACAGGGCAATATAAAAACTTGCAAAAATTGTACATATAAATAAATAATAGTGAAGTAGTCAATGCAAAAAGAGGAAGGAATTCAGTCTATGCAAGCGGAAGTAATTAGCATGATTCTGTGTCCCCAAGAATCTGAAATGTTGGACAAAGCGTTGGTACTGTTATGTAAATTAATCGAAAACTAATTTGCTGGTTGGATGCAAACTGTATTTCGTTGTACTCTGTGCGATGACAATAAAGTTGAATATAATCGAATCTATTGCGAATTCAATACCATTCAATAAAAGGACGATTAATGGCGCAGCCCTCAATCCCATAACAGTGTTCCACACAGGGGCTTCAAACCATTAATGATATTGAAAAATAAGTATGTGTAGTGTAATGATGATGGCATTCTTACCTGGCCAGGAGGGATTGGTGGGCGGGTTGTTGCCCCCACCAGAGGGCCAACCACCGAGGGCGTCTTCCAGCTGCAGAGATAGAAAAAGGAAATCACGCTATGTCTATGTTTCAAACCGAACAAACTATTACCCTATAATTATCCCAATTATTTTGCTGTTAAACATAGTAAAAACAACACACAGAACCATAAGATCCAGCTGTCTTTAAAGAGCCGTATTTCCCATCACCAACAAACACATAAAAACAAATGTTTCAGAGCTGCACCTGAACGCAGCACAGTGTGTTTCGGTGTGTGTGCAGACTTCAGCGTGTGTGTGCTGGCTTCAGGGTGTGTTGGTGACAGACTCAACAGGAATGTTCTGCATGTAGGTGTTGGTTTAAGAGATGAATGCCTGCCTATTTCAATTATTACCCCCTTAAACACCCAAACACATACACACACACTAGGCAAACACAAGCTACAATGCCTGTATTGTGTCAGTTTCATAGTATACAGTAGAACTATGATCTTAGCTAACTGAACAAGGTCATTGCCGTTAAAGCTAGGGTTGGTCAAAAAATGTTTATATTTCCCAATGGTGAAAAAAGCAGCGGTTGCGAACATTAGCTGCCTTTAGCTTAGCAGTGGTGACGTGAAGTCATGTGACCGTGCTGTAGTTCCTTTATAGCCCAACATTAGCCACCTTTAGCTTAGCGGTGGTGACGTGAAGTCATGTGACCGTGCTGTAGTTCCTTTATAGCCCAACATTAGCCACCTTTAGCTTAGCGGTGGTGACGTGAAGTCATGTGACCGTGCTGTAGTTCCTTTATAGCCCAACATTAGCCACCTTTAGCTTAGCGGTGGTGACGTGAAGTCATGTGACCATGCTGTAGTTCCTTTATAGCCCAACATTAGCCACCTTTAGCTTAGCGGTGGTGACGTGAAGTCATGTGACCGTGCTGTAGTTCCTTTATAGCCCAACATTAGCCACATTTAGCTTAGTGGTGGTGACGTGAAGTCATGTGACCGTGCTGTAGTTCCTTTATAAACCAACATTAGCCGCCTTTAGCTTAGCGGTGGTGACGTGAAGTCATGTGACCATGCTGTAGTTCCTTTATAGCCCAACATTAGCCTCCTTTAGCTTAGCGGTGGTGACGTGAAGTCATGTGACCATGCTGTAGTTCCTTTATAGCCCAACATTAGCCACCTTTAGCTTAGCGGTGGTGACGTGAAGTCATGTGACCATGCTGTAGTTCCTTTATAGCCCAACATTAGCCACCTTTAGCTTAGCGGTGGTGACGTGAAGTCATGTGACCGTGCTGTAGTTCCTTTATAGCCCAACATTAGCCACCTTTAGCTTAGCGGTGGTGACGTGAAGTCATGTGACCGTGCTGTAGTTCCTTTATAGCCCAACATTAGCCACATTTAGCTTAGTGGTGGTGACGTGAAGTCATGTGACCGTGCTGTAGTTCCTTTATAAACCAACATTAGCCTCCTTTAGCTTAGCGGTGGTGACGTGAAGTCATGTGACCGTGCTGTAGTTCCTTTATAGCCCAACATTAGCCACCTTTAGCTTAGCGGTGGTGACGTGAAGTCATGTGACCGTGCTGTAGTTCCTTTATAGCCCAACATTAGCCACCTTTAGCTTAGCGGTGGTGACGTGAAGTCATGTGACCGTGCTGTAGTTCCTTTATAGCCCAACATTAGCCACCTTTAGCTTAGTGGTGGTGACGTGAAGTCATGTGACCATGCTGTAGTTCCTTTATAGCCCAACATTAGCCACCTTTAGCTTAGCGGTGGTGACGTGAAGTCATGTGACCATGCTGTAGTTCCTTTATAGCCCAACATTAGCCACCTTTAGCTTAGCGGTGGTGACGTGAAGTCATGTGACCGTGCTGTAGTTCCTTTATAGCCCAACATTAGCCACCTTTAGCTTAGCGGTGGTGACGTGAAGTCATGTGACCGTGCTGTAGTTCCTTTATAGCCCAACATTAGCCACATTTAGCTTAGTGGTGGTGACGTGAAGTCATGTGACCGTGCTGTAGTTCCTTTATAAACCCAACATTAGCCTCCTTTAGCTTAGCGGTGGTGACGTGAAGTCATGTGACCGTGCTGTAGTTCCTTTATAGCCCAACATTAGCCACCTTTAGCTTAGCGGTGGTGACGTGAAGTCATGTGACCATGCTGTAGTTCCTTTATAGCCCAACATTAGCCACCTTTAGCTTAGCGGTGGTGACGTGAAGTCATGTGACCGTGCTGTAGTTCCTTTATAGCCCAACATTAGCCACCTTTAGCTTAGTGGTGGTGACGTGAAGTCATGTGACCGTGCTGTAGTTCCTTTATAAACCAACATTAGCCGCCTTTAGCTTAGCGGTGGTGACGTGAAGTCATGTGACCGTGCTGTAGTTCCTTTTAAGTAATATAGGGCAAATTTCGAAATCCAATGGAAAAATCCCATTGGCTTTTTGTTGTGGGAGTCCTTGTGATGCTAACTTCAGTGCACTACTCTATTAGCCTCGACAGCTGAAACAACAATAGCAATGCTCATTGTTTAGGCTCATAATAACAATTTAAGGGGAGTGACTGTCACAGAAGGCCTAAAGGGAAAAGTTAAAGGGCTAATTTCTGGCTAGGATTAGCAACAGTTTGACCTAATTTAAATCGGGTAATGATTTTCTACACAGTGATATTAAACATTAACTTAATTTTGCAATAAAACCTGCCCTTTCTTTACTTTAGGGATGCAATGTGCTTTATGTTTGTCTGGTTTAGACATCTAAATGAACACATGCTACACAGCGGTAAACATTAAATCACATTTAGGATTCAGGTGAGGGATGAAACTCAGACTTACATTCATGTTGCTCGGCTGTAATCTGAAACACAAAGAAACGTTGATAATGACAGGAAAAGAAAACAATGTCTGAGGGTGTGGTGGGCGAGTCCCAACATGGAGAATAGAAACCCGAAACTCTTCTTCATCTTCCTCCTCTTCCTCTTACCGTGTGTAGGAGTTTAAGAAACTACATATTCCTAACATGTCAAATATAAGCTCTTTAATGAGTTCTGCTTTATTTGTAGTACAAACCTCTGACAGTATTAAAGTTTAGCCACCAGTTTACCCGTAATTCAGCTTGATTATAAAATACAATATTTCCTGTTTTACACAACACAACCTTTGCACTTAAAATTGCTGTATTTTCTGAAATAATTTGCAATTTCACAGACACTCGTGTGGTAATTCTTCTTTGTAAAACTAGTGTTTTAATTATGTAACTGCTGCATAACTAATCGGACTTAAATAATTTAAATAAATAATAATACAAATGATAATAACTTAAGCTTAAACAATTTAAAAATACATACATAATAACAATGATAAGTAAATACATAAACATTAAATTATAAATTATACATAATCCTCAATAATAATACAAATAATAACAGATAATAGCTCAAAATTAGCTGCACCTCAACCAACTACAATCCTGCTTTGTAATAATAATTTAATAAACTTATTTATCAATGATATAATATAATATAGCATAACAGTCACAGGGGATGATTTTTTTACTGATTAGTCTGCAAAGACTAAAAGGACTCTTTAAAGTAGAGACACTACATGCTGATATACACCTGAACATCAGCAGGAGAGGACTCTTTAAAGTAGAGACACTACATGCTGATATACACCTGAACATCAGCAGGAGAGGACTCTTTAAAGTAGAGACACTACATACTGATATACACCTGAACATCAGCAGGAGAGGACTCTTTAAAGTAGAGACACTACATACTGATATGACACCTGAACATCAGCAGGAGAGGACTCTTTAAAGTAGAGACACTACATGCTGATATACACCTGAACATCAGCAGGAGAGGACTCTTTAAAGTAGAGACACTACTTACTGATAGACACCTGAACATCAGCAGGGGAGGACTCTTCAGTGGTTTTTTTTGGCTACATACTTTTACTTGTCAAAGTGTTTCCACAGTATTAGTACTTTTAATTCAGTAAAGGATCTGAAGCTCTGGTTTCTTTGGAGGTGGACACACACACACACACACACACACACACGAGCTTTAGCAACAATTGATTGAAGGTCAGTTCTGCTTTGCTCGTTTGCTGCCAAAACGCACGACTGTTTGTACCTGATACGCGCGCGCGCTCACGCGCACACACACACAGTTTGCTTCCTCAAACTGTCAGCAGACTCCCTCATCAGTATGCTAATTGTTTTTGCATTAACGGTATTTAATTTGCGGAACATTACTATGTCCATGTTGCCGTTACTTGTACACTAAACTGCAACATCGCATCGCATCGCATCGCATCGCATCGCATCAATCAATATGATACAAATCATGATATAATGGAAAGAAAAACAACCCGTAGCAAAACACAACAACGGAATATTTGGCTGAACATTGAAGTACATTTACTTTAGGTAGGCTACTTGAAGTACATTTAGCTGATAATACTCAAATACTTTTACTTCAAACTCAGCAAGTAAACAAGTGAAACATGATCTGTACATCACATGACCAACACAACAACACCATACACCATTTCTATCCACAGGAAACCTTTTTTCTTCTTCAGTGTTATGGAAGTAGGCAGAAAACAACACTACATTGTTTAGTTTTCACGAGAAGTATCAGGTTTCAGATTTACTTCCTGCTTCTTCTTAGTGGTTTTAAAACATCGTCAGAGGAAGATGAAGATGAAGAAGAACAGACCTTTCAGAATAAAGTCTGAACACAAAGGGTGAACGAATACAAAGTATAAGACGTACCTGAGGCAGCTGCACACAGACTGACAGTGTGTGTGAAACACCGGGAGAGTTGTTCAGTCCCGAGCCACACCCTGTCCTCACAGACCACACCCTCACAAACAGTGTGTGTGTGTGTGTGTGTGTGTGTGTGTGCATGTGTGTGAGTGTGTGTGTGTGCGTTTTGGAATGTTGCCATGTCCATTTTTGTTCTGTTTTGTTTGAGGCAGAGCGGGTTTTTCTTTTTCCCCTACCCACGGACACTTAAGGGCGAGATCATTGATAGACTATTTGGTCTGTTGTATAATATATATATTATGTGTTGCCATGGTAACTAACAAGTGTTTCCTAACAGGGAGGATTTTGTGTTCACCTTTTCATTTATTTGATATTTTAGGAGTCCACAAGGCTACTGTTGAATGGATCAGGTTTCACTCTGTAATAAACCTGTGTATATAATTAGATAATATGAACTCTCTGTGAAACCCATGTTTGCTTGTGACACTTTATAATCATAGTTTTTAACTCTCATATATTCCTAATGATTTAAAGAAGCCCTATTCTGCTTTAAGGGTTTTACCTTTCCTGTGGTGTGTTAAATAGGTTTTAGTGCATGTAAATGTAGTCTGCAAAGACTAAAAGGACTCTTTAAAGTAGAGACACTACATACTGATATACACCTGAACATCAGCAGGAGAGGACTCTTTAAAGTAGAGAAACTACACACTGATATACACCTGAACATCAGCAGGAGAGGACTCTTTAAAGTAGAGACACTACATACTGATATACACCTGAACATCAGCAGGAGAGGACTCTTTAAAGTAGAGTCACTATATACTGATATACACCTGAACATCAGCAGGAGAGGACTCTTTAAAGTAGAGACACTACATACTGATATACACCTGAACATCAGCAGGAGAGGACTCTTTAAAGTAGAGACACTACATACTGATATACACCTGAACATCAGCAGGAGAGGACTCTTTAAAGTAGAGAAACTACACACTGATATACACCTGAACATCAGCAGGAGAGGACTCTTTAAAGTAGAGACACTACATACTGATATACACCTGAACATCAGCAGGAGAGGACTCTTTAAAGTAGAGACACTACATACTGATATACACCTGAACATCAGCAGGAGAGGACTCTTTAAAGTAGAGTCACTATATACTGATATACACCTGAACATCAGCAGGAGAGGACTCTTTAAAGTAGAGACACTACATACTGATATACACCTGAACATCAGCAGGAGAGGACTCTTTAAAGTAGAGACACTACATACTGATATACACCTGAACATCAGCAGGAGAGGACTCTTTAAAGTAGAGACACTACATACTGATATACACCTGAACATCACCAGGAGAGGACTCTTTAAAGTAGAGACACTACATACTGATATACACCTGAACATCAGCAGGAGAGGACTCTTTAAAGTAGAGACACTATATACTGATATACACCTGAGCATCAGCAGGAGAGGACTCTTTAAAGTAGAGACACTACATACTGATATACACCTGGACATCATCAGGAGAGGACTCTTTAAAGTAGAGACACTACATACTGATATACACCTGAACATCATCAGGAGAGGACTCTTTAAAGTAGAGACACTACATACTGATATACACCTGAACATCAGCAGGAGAGGACTCTTTAAAGTAGAGACACTACATACTGATATACACCTGAACATCAGCAGGAGAGGACTCTTTAAAGTAGAGACACTACATACTGATATACACCTGAACATCAGCAGGAGAGGACTCTTTAAAGTAGAGACACTACATACTGATATACACCTGAACATCAGCAGGAGAGGACTCTTTAATGGACAGTATTAATAACAATAATCACAAAACTTTTTGTAACGACGTATCTAACTTTTTTATATATCATCGTACTTCATTTAAAACATGTATACAAATATAACCACATAACACGTACAACATAATGATACATTGGCCATATTATGTGAGCATTCAAAACAAAACTAAGTTTGAATAACTTACCCTGTGTTTGCAAGGAACTGTATCAAATTTAGAACTCTTAATGATCAGTATCACCTCTGACAGCGTGATACACACACACACACACACACACACACACACACACACACACACACACATTAACCTACACACACACTCACTCACACACACACACACACACACACACACACACACACACAGAAAATCTTCCAGTAAAATAGGAATCCTTTTCATACAGTCAGCCGGTGACTCATGGTCATTCATCCCTGTGGTTTGTGTGACTGTGTGTGTGCGTGTGTGTGTGTGTGTGTGTGTGTGTGTGTGTGTGTGTGTGTGTGTTGTCTGGTTCATGGTTACTGAAATGAAGATGACACTGCAGGCTCTCAGTGCAGAGCTGCAGACAGACAGCAGGGGGCAGCAGAGCCACTGCAGGCTCTCAGTGCAGAGCTGCAGACAGACAGCAGGGGGCAGCAGAGCCACTACAGGCTCTCAGTGCAGAGCTGCAGACAGACAGCAGGGGGCAGCAGAGTCACTACAGGCTCTCAGTGCAGAGCTGCAGACAGACAGCAGGGGGCAGCAGAGTCACTACAGTCTCTCAGTGCAGAGCTGCAGACAGACAGCAGGGGGCAGCAGAGTCACTACAGGCTCTCAGTGCAGAGCTGCAGACAGACAGCAGGGGGCAGCAGAGTCACTACAGGCTCTCAGTGCAGAGCTGCAGACAGACAGCAGGGGGCAGCAGAGTCACTACAGTCTCTCAGTGCAGAGCTGCAGACAGACAGCAGGGGGCCGCAATGCCACTACAGGCTCTCAGTGCAGAGCTGCAGACAGACAGCAGGGGGCCGCAGAGTCACTACAGTCTCTCAGTGCAGAGCTGCAGACAGACAGCAGGGGGCAGCAGTGCCACTACAGGCTCTCAGTGCAGAGCTGCAGACAGACAGCAGGGGGCAGCAGTGCCACTACAGGCTCTCAGTGCAGAGCTGCAGACACACAACAGGGGGCGCTGTGGAGCTGCGGACAAATATCACACTTCCGGTTCTGGTTTTCACATTAAGAAACCAAATTGAGGTTTAATGTTAAAGCAGCTGACTCAACAAGCCAAATCCAGCCAGGAAATTTGTCTGTGAAATAATCTGATCGGAGGTCAGATTTAACTCTTTAGTTCCTCCAGTGTTACATATCCGTATGTGTAATACATATTATATATGTATGAAGTGTAATGATATGTATATCCCCACATTATGTTTCCATTTAGAGGAGTTCAAACCAGTAATTGAATAATTAGCTGATTTAAAGATATTAATAATCTTTATTGATAGACAAGAGAGAAACTTGTTTCAAGAAATATAAAAAAATAAGTAAGACAAATATTTTAAATATATCATACTGACAGAATTAGTTGGTAATGAATTAAAGGTATTTGTATTTTATGTTTAGCATATTTATTAGGTATATATATTCGTTGGCTTCTGTAGACTGTAATTGGAGTGTTTGAACGCTTAAAACAGGACCTCTCAGAGTCTGATCCTTCTGCAGTCTGAGCTCAGAGAAGAGTGTGTGTGTGTGTGTGTGTGTGCGTGCGTGCGTGCGTGTGTGTGTGTGTGTGTGTGTGTGTGTTACAGTATGAACACAGTATATACTTTAGCCGCCTGCAGACTGGGATAATCCGAGTTGAGCTGCTGACCTCGACACAAAAAAAGTTCAACAAGAGAGCAGAGACCCAAACAGACGACAGTAAGAGGGGGGGGCTGCTCTGTGTGTGTGTGTGTGTGTGTGTGTGTGTGTGTGTGTGTGTGTGTGTGTGTGTGTGTGTGTGTGTGTGTGTGTTGGAGCAATGTAGGTTAGAGGGTTGTGGTTTAAATGTTCCACTATCCTTCTAGTTGTGACCCTGAAGTTAGCATAAGGGCTCCCTCAACAAAAAGACTTTTGGGATTTTGGATTAATTTAAAAACTGAAAATCTGTGTCAAACAAACGTTTATGATTCTACACGTTTAGTTCAGCAGGGATAATCTCCACATATTAACACCACTTTATGATTTGTATAGTAAAAAGCTAATGTTGGGCTATAATGGAACTACAGCTCGGTCACATGACTTCACGTCACCACCGCTAAGCTAAAGGAGGCTAATGTTGGGCTATAAAGGTACTACAGCACGGTCACATGACTTCACGTCACCACCGCTAAGCTAAAGGAGGCTAATGTTGGGCTATAAAGGAACTACAGCACGGGCACATGACTTTACGTCACCACCGCTAAGCTAAAGGCGGCTAATGTTGGGCTATAAAGGAACTACAGCACGGTCACATGACTTTACGTCACCACCGCTAAGCTAAAGGCGGCTAATGTTGGGCTATAAAGGAACTACAGCACGGGCACATGACTTTACGTCACCACCGCTAAGCTAAAGGAGGCTAATGTTGGGCTATAAAGGAACTACAGCACGGTCACATGACTCCACGTCACCACCGCTAAGCTAAAGGCGGCTAATGTTGGGCTATAAAGGAACTACAGCACGGTCACATGACTTCACGTCACCACCGCTAAGCTAAAGGTGGCTAATGTTGGGCTATAAAGGAACTACAGCACGGTCACATGACTTCACGTCACCACCGCTAAGCTAAAGGCGGCTAATGTTGGGCTATAAAGGAACTACAGCACGGTCACATGACTTCACGTCACCACCGCTAAGCTAAAGGCGGCTAATGTTGGGCGTGATGCTTCTTAGTCGGTCATTTAGACACTATATTTCCATATTGTTTTTTTTTGTGTCTTTGTGATTGAATTACATCTCTTTGTGGTGGTTAAGTGTGTTGATATTATTGAATGTCTCTATTTGATGGTTTTATTTGTGATTTTGGTGGTTTTATGTCTCAGTGCGGTGGTTTAGTGTGTATTATATTATTTAACGTCTCTTTACTGTGGTTGGTTAACGTTTATAAGTGGCTGCTGCATGTTTCTTTCTGGTGGTTTTATGACACATTGTAGTGGTTTTAAATCTCTTTGCGGTTGTTTAAGTGTCCTTGTGGTTTCATTTGCCCAATAAGACATGTAAAGAGTCACTTCAAAAAGAGACTCTGCACTGAGGGGCCCCTGACCCCTTGCTCCCTGGGTTTCAGCCCAGTTGGCCCTTTCAGTAATCCCTCCATGGTCACATGTCTGCATTACAGGCATCAACAGCGGAAAGACAAACCAACAACCCGTGGAGATCAGTGTCATCATCGCAGTGAGCTGTTCGCACACGCTCAGTGAGAGTCTGACGAGAGCAGAGATCAGCCGCAGATAATATTCTGTCTTTCTTCGAAAACAAAGAGAAGCTGAGCGAACAGGACACAGATCTTATCGTCTGATCTGAGATCTGCAGCTCGATCTGATTCTGAGGAATGTTTATCCTGTCAGAGCTGAACCAACAAACCTCTGCTTCTTCACAACTGTCTAAATTAAATCACCAGGAGTATAAAGCTAACGTAAGGCTACAAAGGAACTACAGCACGGTCACATGACTTCACTTCACCACCGTTAAGCTAAAGGTGGCTAATGTTGGGCTATAAAGGAACTACAGTACAGTCACATGACTTCACGTCACCACCGCTAAGCTAAAGGTGGCTAATGTTGGGCTATAAAGGAACTACAGCACGGTCACATGACTTCACGTCACCACCGTTAAGCTAAAGGTGGCTAATGTTGGGCTATAAAGGAACTACAGTACAGTCACATGACTTCACGTCACCACCGCTAAGCTAAAGGAGGCTAATGTTGGGCTATAAAGGAACTACAGCACGGTCACATGACTTCACGTCACCACCGCTAAGCTAAAGGTGGCTAATGTTGGGCTATAAAGGAACTACAGCACGGTCACATGACTTCACTTCACCACCGCTAAGCTAAAGGTGGCTAATGTTGGGCTATAAAGGAACTACAGCTCAGTCACATGACTTCACCTCACCACCGCTAAGCTAAAGGTGGCTACTGTTGGGCTATAAAGGAACTACAGCACGGTCACATGACTTCACGTCACCACCGCTAAGCTAAAGGTGGCTAATGTTGGGCTATAAAGGAACTACAGCTCAGTCACATGACTTCACCTCACCACCGCTAAGCTAAAGGTGGCTACTGTTGGGCTATAAAGGAACTACAGCACGGTCACATGACTTCACGTCACCACCGCTAAGCTAAAGGTGGCTAATGTTGGGCTATAAAGGAACTACAGCACGGTCACATGACTTCACTTCACCACCGCTGAGCTAAAGGTGGCTAATGTTGGGCTATAAAGGAACTACAGCACGGTCACATGACTTCACTTCACCACCGCTAAGCTAAAGGTGGCTAATGTTGGGCTATAAAGGAACTACAGCACGGTCACATGACTTCACTTCACCACCGCTAAGCTAAAGGTGGCTAAAGCCAGACCATATTTCAGTCATCTAACTTAACCAACTTTTCAGCCAAGAATATAGCCTTTTTTTGTAATCTTTTAAAGATTTACTCAGACAATCAGCGCATGCAATCCTCCGTCAATTTTTGTATGTGCAGATTAAAAATGTGCATGAAACAGGAGGATTTGAAATTCACATTTAGATAAGAGCTTAATAGTGAAACACTTGGAAGCCGGGGCTAGCATGAAGGAAATTACATCTCCCCCTATAATGGGAAAGATAACATAAATGGTTAAGGATAAATAAGACACCATCCACAAGGGACTATTTTTAGATTGATTCCCCTGCTAAGTACTGACTTGTGACTAATTATGTTGTAAAATAACGAGACATTTTCTTACTTCATTGCAGAATATAAGGAGAAAAAGTCGAGAGCAAAGAGAGGGTGTGAAGGTGTAATCACATGTCCTCATCGTATCATTTAGCTCATGTCCTGATGCATTCTGTGCAATCACACAGCACGATCGTCCCACCGTAAATCTGAAGCTCATGAACGTTTTCTCATTAAATTGCTTTATTAAATCACCGGCAGCCCGACAGCTGAGGTCACTGGGTGTGTGTGTGTGTGTGTGTGTGTGTGTGTGTGTGTGTGTGTGTATGAGTTTAGCAGATGCTACAGTAGAAACCACAAACAGTAAAAACAGAGTCCAGCAGTGAACTCAACTCAACTCTCATCAGGTTCAGATGTTCCTGATTCTGATGCAGAAGATGCAAAAGGATGAACAAAAGAGACACAAAAGAGACACAAAAGAGACACAAAAGAGACACAAAGTGACCGAAAGGAACAAAAAAGACGAGACACAAGACAGAGAACAAGCTAAAAAACACAAAATGACCAAAATGAGACCAAAACATTAATAAGAGACACACATCTACACAATAAAGAAACTTGAGACAAAAAAAGGCACAATGAAAAACCTAACATGACCCGAAAACGACCACAAAGAGACACACAACGACCACAAAGAGACACACAACGACCACAAAGAGACACACAACGACCACATAGAGACACACAACGACCACAAAGAGACACACAACGACCACACAGAGACACACAACGACCACACAGAGACATACGACGACCACAAAGAGACACACAACGACCACAAAGAGACACACAACGGCCACAAAGAGACACACAACGACCACATAGAGACACACAACAACCACACTGAGACACAGAACGACCACACAGACACACAACGACCACATAGAGACACACAACGACCACACTGAGACACAGAACGACCACAAAGAGACACACAACGGCCACAAAGAGACACACAACGACCACAAAGAGACACACAACGACCACATAGAGACACACAATGGCCACAAAGAGACACACAACGACCACACAGAGACACACAACGACGACAAAGAGACACACAACGACCACATAGAGACACACAACGACCACACTGAGACACACAACGACCACACTGAGACACACAACGGCCACAAAGAGACACACAACGACCACAAAGAGACACACAACGACCACAAAGAGACACAGAACGACCACACAGACACACAACAACGACAAAAAGACACACAACGACCACATAGAGACACACAACGACCACACTGAGACACACAACGACCACACAGACACACAACGACCACAAAGAGACACACAACGACCACATAGAGACACACAACGACCACATAGAGACACACAACGGCCACAAAGAGACACACAACGACCACATAGAGACACACAACGACCACATAGAGACACACAACGACCACAAGAGACACACAACGACCACAAAGAGACACACAACGACCACAAAGAGACACACAACGACCACAAAGAGACACACAACGACCACATAGAGACACAACGACCACAAAGAGACACACAACGACCACAAAGAGACACACAACGACCACAAAGAGACACACAACGACCACATAGAGACACACAACGACCACATAGAGACACACAACGACCACATAGAGACACACAACGACCACAAAGAGACACACAACGACCACATAGAGACACACAACGACCACAAAGAGACACACAACGACCACAAAGAGACACACAACGACCACAAAGAGACACACAACGACCACAAAGAGACACACAACGACCACATAGAGACACACAACGACCACAAAGAGACACACAACGACCACAAAGAGACACACAACGACCACACTGAGACACAGAACGACCACAAAGAGACACACAACGACACAAAGAGACACACAACGACCACACAGAGACACACAACGACCACACAGAGACACACGACGACCACAAAGAGACACACAACGACCACAAAGAGACACACAACGACCACAAAGAGACACACAACGACCACATAGAGACACACAACAACCACACTGAGACACAGAACGACCACACAGACACACAACGACCACATAGAGACACACAACAACCACACTGAGACACAGAACGACCACACAGACACACAACGACCACATAGAGACACACAACGACCACACAGAGACACAGAACGACCACAAAGAGACACACAACGGCCACAAAGAGACACACAACGACCACAAAGAGACACACAACGACCACATAGAGACACACAATGACCACAAAGAGACACACAACGACCACACAGAGACACACAACGACGACAAAGAGACACACAACGACCACATAGAGACACACAACGACCACACAGAGACACACAACGACCACACTGAGACACACAACGGCCACAAAGAGACACACAACGACCACAAAGAGACACACAACGACCACAAAGAGACACAGAACGACCACACAGACACACAACAACGACAAAAAGACACACAACGACCACACAGAGACACACAACGACCACACAGAGACACACAACGACCACACAGACACACAATGACCACAAAGAGACACACAATGACCACACAGACACACACAACGACACACAGAGACAGACAACGACCACACAGAGACACACAACGACCACAAAAGAGACACACAACGACCACATAGAGACACACAACGACCACACAGAGACACACAACGACCACAAAGAGACACACAACGACCACAAAGAGACACACAACGACCACAAAGAGACACACAACGACCACACAGAGACACACAAACGACCACACAACGACCACAAAGAGACACACAACGACCACACAGAGACACACAACGACCACATAGAGACACACAAAGAGACACACAACGACCACAAAGAGACACACAACGACCACATAGAGACACACAACGAACACAACGAGAAACACAACGACCACATAGAGACACACAACGACCACACAGAGACACAGAACGACTACACAGAGACACACAAAGACCACAAAGAGACACACAACGACCAAAAAGAGACACACAACGACCACACAGAGATACAGAACAACCACACAGAACGACCACACAGAGACACACAAAGACCACACAGGGACACACAACGACCACACAGAGACACACAACAACCACACAAAGACACACAAAGAGACACACAACAACCACAAAGAGACACAGAACAACCACACAGAGACACACAACGACCACACAGAGACACACAAAGAGACGCACAACGACCACACAGAGACACACAACGACCACACAGAGACACACAAAGAGACACATAACGACCACACAGAGACACACAACGACCACACACGACACAAAGAGACACACACACACAGAGACACACAACGACCACATAGAGACGCACAAAGAGACACACAACGACCACAAAGAGACACACAAGGACCACAGAGACACACAACGACCACACAGGGACACACAACGACCACAAAGAGACACACAAATAGACACACAACGACCAAAAAGAGAAACACAACGACCACAGAGACACACCGACCACACAGAGACACACAGAGACACACAAAGAGACACACAACGAACACAAAGAGACACACAACGACCACACAGAGACACACAACGACCACACAGGGACACACAATGACCACAAAGAGACACACAACGAACACAACGAGAAACACAAGACCACATAGAGACACACAACGACCACACAACGACCACAAAGAGACACACAACGACCACATAGAGACACACAACGAACACAACGAGAAACACAACGACCACATAGAGACACACAACGACCACACAGAGACACAGAACGACTACACAGAGACACACAAAGACCACAAAGAGACACACAACGACCAAAAAGAGACACACAACGACCACACAGAGATACAGAACAACCACACAGAACGACCACACAGAGACACACAAAGACCACACAGGGACACACAACGACCACACAGAGACACACAACAACCACACAAAGACACACAAAGAGACACACAACAACCACAAAGAGACACAGAACAACCACACAGAGACACACAACGACCACACAGAGACACACAAAGAGACGCACAACGACCACACAGAGACACACAACGACCACACAGAGACACACAAAGAGACACATAACGACCACACAGAGACACACAACGACCACACATACGACCACAAAGAGACACACAACGACCACACAGAGACACACAACGACCACATAGAGACGCACAAAGAGACACACAACGACCACAAAGAGACACACAAGGACCACAGAGACACACAACGACCACACAGGGACACACAACGACCACAAAGAGACACACAAATAGACACACAACGACCAAAAAGAGAAACACAACGACCACAGAGACACACCGACCACACAGAGACACACAACGACCACACAGAGACACACAAAGAGACACACAACGAACACAAAGAGACACACAACGACCACACAGAGACACACAACGACCACACAGGGACACACAATGACCACAAAGAGACACACAACGACCACACAGAGACACACAACGACCACACAGACACACACACACGACACACACAGAGACACACAACGACCACACAGACACACACACACGACACACACAGACACACACAACGACCACACAGACACACAACAACCACAACAGAGACACACAACGACCACAAAGTGACACACGACGACCACACAGACACACAAAGCAACAACAACCACAAAGAGACACACAATGACCACACAGAGACACACAACGACCACACAGAAACACAGAACGACCACACAGACAGACAACAACCACAAAGAGACACACAACGACCACAAAGTGACACACGACGACCACACAGACACACAAAGCAACAACAACCACAAAGAGACACACAATGACCACACAGAGACACACAACGACCACACAGAAACACAGAACGACCACACAGACAGACAACAACCACAAAGAGACACACAACGACCACAAAGAGACACACAACGACCACACAGAGACACACAACAACAACCACAAAGAGACACACAATGACCACACAGAGACACACAATGACCACACAGACACACACAACGACCACACAGACACACAACAACCACAAAGAGACACACAACGACCACACATAGACACACAACAACAACAACCACAAAGAGCCACACAATGACCACACAGAGACACGCAACGACCACACAGACACACAACAACCACAAAGAGACACACCACGACCACAAAGAGACACCAACGACCACACAGACACACACAACACAAAGACACCCACACAAAGAGACACACAATGATCACACAGAGACACACAATGACCACACAGACACACACAACGACCACACAGACACACAACAACCACAAAGAGACACACAACGACCACACAGAGACACACAACAACAACAACCACAAAGAGACACACAATGACCACACAGAGACACACAACGACCACACAGACACACAGACACACAAAGCAACAGTGTGTGTGTGTGTCTGGCTCTTGGGGAGGTGGAGGGTCTTGTGCATGTCTGTGTCCAGGGGCCCATTGTCTTATAATCCCCCCACACATGCTGATAATGATCTGAGCACTTTAATATTAACTGCTGCAGATACAGAGGCTTTGGCACACAGGCTAGCTGTTTGCATTACTTTCTATTCACTATGCTAAGCTAAGCTAACAAGCTGAAAGCTGAACTAAAACTCATTATAAATAATTATATTCAATATGCCAAAATGACAATTACAAAGACACTAAGACAAAGAGAGAATGAAAGAGGGTGTGTGTCAGTGTGTGTGTGTGTGTATGTGTGTGTATGTGTGTTCAGGATATAAATGTGAGTTTTCCCTCTGAGTGCCTGCAGTGACAATTAAATGTGCGTGAGATGGCAGTGTTTAATACAGCATGCTGGATTAACACACACACACACACACACA